>JAPMOB010227532.1:0-10631 GCA_029875015.1 Lepomis gibbosus
GAGGAGAGGAGAGGAGAGGAGAGGAGAGGAGAGGAGGATTTACTGGATCACTCATAGTCTGTGCACTGGAGCTGCAAGGCCTATTCACTGACGTCTGACATTATTAAAACCTGTGTGTGTGAGTGGGACATGGAGACAGAAATGTGGTAAACAGAGGAGAAAGAAGAGGGCAGGAATGATGGAGTCTTCATCTGTGAAGTGAAGGAAAAGAACAAACGGATGTGAGAAGACAGTTAACTCCTCACAGAGAGAGACAGAGGTGAGCAGGAAAGGAGCTGAGAGATGCGGCTTTGTCCTGTCCCGGCTCGCAGAGGTCAATGCTATCTCATCTGTCAGACCTCTGAGCCAATGGCACGCTCCGATTACCCTGACAGGATGACATCACCGCTGACATCACCACGCCTGGTTTAGTATCCTGGAGGATGGCCACAATCGATGGATACCTTCCGCCTGCAGTATACCACACATTCACACACGCATCTTTGCACAGTAATAACACCATACTGTGTCCCTAAAGGGGGTGATGGGTGTAATAAGAGGCTGCACAGGCGAGGGGGAAAAACAAAAACGGTGGAGGAAAATTAAAAACCATTATAGTTGATATGGGCCCAGTCATCATTAGAGGCCACTAAGGAAGTTTATTGAGCTGAAATTTCAATCTAAAGGAAATTTGAATGAATAAAGGAAACTACAACACAAACAGCTCCTCTGACTATGTGTAAATAGAAGTAATGGTGCTAATTTATACTGGAGGGAAAGTCTGTCTTGATTCCTTAATCTGTAATTGCGATCTCCAGGGAACGGCTGAGATATCCTTCCACGTCAAGGAGCGGCATAAATGCATCTGTCTGGGATCGGTTTCATCTCCCAAACACATTCAGGATGACACAAACGCCATCAGCGGTATTAATAACATTCCATGCAGCGAGGCCGGAGCGGGTTTTAAATAAATGTGTTGCAATTTGGAGAACGCTTTCCACGCCACAACAGGACTTATTGATTTCACACCTATTACACATGCTAACCACGTGCACGCACATGTAAACAAATGCGCACTCACACACTGTTATCACACGCACAGACAGCTGCAGAGCGACTTATGATTTTTACACTTATTAATTCCGTCAACAAGGCTTGCAGAGGCAGGATTTACACACAAGATTACATTGGTTTAATAAAAAAAAGAAAAAGAAGAAGCAGGTGAGGGGTAAAAAAATAACAAAGAGGGGGGAGGAGAGGCGGGAGGAGAGGCGGGAGGAGGCGCAGGCAGGGAGCTGGCAGGCTGGTGGAGACACATAGACTCTGATGGAGGAGAGCAGGGATTCATCTGGGATTACTTAACAGCTTACACACACACACACACTCGCTGCTGTGCACGCACACACACAAATGCTGGCAAACACACACACACGTGCTGGCATAAATAAAAACACTTTCTCTCAGAGGGACGGGAGGAAAATAGGAGCGCTTACAGGAGAAGTGTTTTAAAGGAAAGGGTCTAATTAGCAAAGCAAGACGCCAGAGCCTGGGGGACGCACTGGGCAAAGTGTGTGTGTGTGTGTGTGTGTGTGTGTGTGTGTGTGTCCTGGCTTGTGTCTGAAGCTCAGCTTGTTTGTCCATCTCTGTGTTCCCCCAAACACATGCACACACCCTTCCCAGAGGGAAAAATATGGTCTATGGGCAAAAACAGACCGTCCAAGATGAGGAAGTCAGCAGGACAGTCAGTGGTGAATTGGTGTGTGTGTGTGTGTGTGTGTGTGTGCGCGCGGTTAGTGAGTTGATAGTCTCCACATCTGGGTTGTTTTTTGGTTCACTGGAGGTGTATCTGTTTGTGTAGCCAAGAAAAAAAGTGGGATAACTTTTTCTTCAGAGGCATTTTGGTTGTTTTTACTGTAACAACACAATTAAACACAAGCAAATTGTAAACACACAGTGTATTAAAAAAGGATACACCTAATTATTGGGTTTCATTTCTACGTTTTTGTTTCATTTCACAGGAATTGTATAGACTTTTAACAGTTTTGAATGGATGCAACGGTTGAAGGCCACAGCAGGGAAAAGAAAAATGCGTTGCAGATCAACTCACCTTCAGTGTCTTTCTCTTTGCTCTCCCTGCTCCTCTGCTGGATCTCCAGCTCAGCAAGTTCTCCTAGTATTTCCATACCGTGGTGGGGTGGAGAGCTTGGCGCCTGGAAAGCAGGTACTGGTGGGTACAAGGCATCTCTGGTGGCGCACAGAGCCGCGGCTATCAAGAGCTCCAGGCTCCACATGTAGGCCCCTTGTAGCTGGGCTGCTGTGCTCGCCGTGGGAGGGAGGGCGAGGTCAGAGGATGGGGAATGAGCAGGAGAGTTACATATTAGTTCCACAGAGTCCTCGCCTGGACTCATCCCACTCCCCTCCTCTTCCTCCTCATCCTCAACCACCTCTACATTCTCTCCATCTTTGTTCCCATCCTCCTCTACCTCCCCCTTCTCCTCCTCTCCAGGCTCTACAGGCACAGAGATAGTACATTCTGTTGGTTCAGACCCCATTTTCTGTCCATCATCTTCCTCCATGTCCTCTTTTCCATGTTCCCTGTCATCCTTGTGCTCTTTGGAAAATTGGGGCTCCTCCAGGCTGGCCTTCTGGCCTGGGCAACCCAGAGAGAGCTCTACTTTTAGGGCTTTGCCTGTGGCTGTGGCTGGGCAGGCCTGATCTGGGACCAGAGCTGGGGAAGGGCATGGCGGAAATCCACACATCTTGCTGTCGGGCTCGGAAGCTGAGCATCCTTTCACTTCCACCCTCCTTTCCTTCTTCTCTTCCTCTGCAACTCCACTCTGGGATTCCACCACTTCACAATCTCTCCCATCCTCTTCTTCCCTCCTTTCCTCTTCTTTGGTGAAGGACTGGGTGTGGCATGCATGTGGGAGGGACTTGGAGGCAGGCTCTGCTGGCTCCGCCTCCACCATGGCTTGATCAGCCAATCGAGCTTTAGGAGGAGAGGGCCCGGCTTTGTAGCCCATGGTGATTGGAGGGAAGGTGTAAACAGGTGGTAGGTCTGGCGGAAAGAGGAGAAAGCAAAGGTCAAACAGGTCAGAATCTGACAAACGGTACATAAAATGTATTTACAAGCATCTGTCGAAAATAGAAAATCTCCACTGTCTTTCAGTCAGGTCCTTATTCCTTTTAAATTTACTGCCATTCTGTTCAGGCAGACAGGCTGACGCATGTGTTTACAGTTGGCATAATACACTGCAGAGTGTGTATGTGTACTGTATATTGTATATTATATATACTCTGTGTTTGTGTGTGTGTGTGTGTGTGTGTGAGCGAGTGTATAGATCTATTTGGGATATTGATGACACCTCGCCGTTTTTCTGTGATTACAGTGCGGGCCCCGTCACCCCTGCGCTCTTGTTATTGATGGTATCCCTCCGCCCCCTGACAACACTACCAGATGAATGTGTATCCTTCCACCTGTACTTCTCAAGGACCCATGAAGGATAAGCAGGGTCTGTCTGAAGATTTCACTGACCTCCCTCTTGTGACACACATGCAAGCTCAGACACACACGTACACACTGGCAGGTCACACATACACACACTGAGTCCCCATATGCTTTCCATGACCTTAATGGCTGACCTACCCGCTGTCCCTCTTTAGCTTGCACAAAAAAAATGCACACACACACACTCAAGGACACACAGAGCAAGGGATCAGCCAAGCTTCAAACAATTTCTGCAAAATCAAAAGAATGCCATGCTTCAAAGACCAGTGCTACATTTCTGCAGCAGCAACCTCTATCTATATCCTTCTCTTTTTTTTCTCACTCATGTCTCTTTCTCTGTGTCTTTGCCTTGTCTCTTACTCTGTGTCCTGTTTACTGGTATGATACTGGCAGTTCAACGTACTGGTAAAGTTAATTAAAAGCAGACATGGCATTCATTAACCAGCCTGTAGACTTTTCCTCACTCACCTGGCTCTAGGGATTGCGGGTAGTCCTGAGGTGGCTGTCCCTCTCCTCTATCACTGCCCCTCTCCAGCCCCTTTGAGAGGTGTGAAGGTGCAGGGCTGAGTGCAGGGGAGCGCGGTGCAGCTGCAGCTGGGCTCGGCGCAGGGGTCAGAGGGTTGGGCGGGTGTGGTCGCCTGGACGGGGAGTGGTAGCATGGTGACTGACGGCTGCTTGGACACATCCCCGGGGACGGTGTGGACGTCTTGGGTGGTGGAGGAGTGTGGGAAAAGGGTTTGGCCACATGAGAGGTGGTGGTGGACAAAGAAGACGAAGAAGAGGAGGAGAGAGTTCTGGAGGCAGAAGATTCATGAAGAGAGTCCTCTATAGTGATAGCATGCTCCTCGTGTTTTCTCTGTTTCAGAAGAAATGGAAAGGAACACATAAGGAACTTTCTTTACATACATCATATTTCAAATTAATTAATGTATTTTAATTGCTTCATTGTACTGAATTTACACCAAAACGAATCCCCCCATTTTTTCAATCTTAAAATGGTCTGAAAACTTTCCTGATGTATTATGTCTCAAGCAGGAGATGCAGCAGTTTCCTTATAATGAACATGGTTATTTAAACACACAATGTACAAATAAGCACAAATACCAAGAACACTTTTGACAGAAAGCCATGAAACCGTGTCAGCCACACTATTTGATTGCCAAATGATCTGGCAATGTTAGAATGCAAAAGCACCACACCAACGTATTTATCAATGAAATGTTTTGCCAACAAAAAGAGAAAGTCATTGGCTTAAATAATTATTGTTGGGTGTCATTTTTTATAATGCTTGTCTTTAAGAGTTGTAAAATTAGGATATATTTGCTGAGAGATGTTCAAACAAATGACCATTGTTGGTGTATTTTAGTCATGAAACTACTCAAATGAGGAAGATACATTTTTGCATAACACAATATTTCTACACTTCCTAATTCTCATTTGCCCACAGTTTCACAAGAATGTCTTAACAGCATTTTACTTTTATGTTTAGACTAAAATGTCGCGCCAAAAAATCGGTTATATTTGTATAAGTTGTACCTGTCCTAAGGAGTGGCGCTGCATGTGCTCCATGGCTCGCTGCTGCTGCTGTTGCTGATGCTGCAGGGCATACAACTCCTGTTGCCGTAGGAAAGAGGAGCGAGAGTAGACGGGGTGATGCTGCAGGTGAGAAGGAGGGCCTCTGCCAGCGTATACAGGGGGCCACAGACCTGACTGCTCCAAAACGTCTAGAGAAATAGAGAGAAAGAGACAGATGGGAAATAAGAGATTGTTTAGCATTTGATTTGATTTGAATATTAAGAAATTGGTATAATATGTGAATATGTGTAGTTACAGAGGAGCTCGGCCACCTTAATTAGAGCTGTAACAACTGTGACCTGTATGAGCTGTTTGTTTGGCCTCAGACACAATGAATGGATCCTGAATGCATGCTTCACATCCTCCATTCACCTTCTTTTAGTATTATTTTCTATATTTTACACACACACACACACACACACACACACACACACACACACACACATCCCTCGTTGGCTGCCTTGTCGCTGGGAACCTTTGTTCTGTGAGATTAGCCTGAGTGGGCTAATGTTTCCCAGGGGAAGGGTTCAGTGGATGCACTTCCCCTCTCTGCAGGAACTCCCACGAAGCGAGGCAAGGGAGGGGGGAGATAATTAAATTTCACAGCTTGTTTGCAAAGCAACATTGACACACACACGCACACACAAAAACACGCACACTCTTCTCTCTCTAGCAATGGCTGAGATGTACAACACAAACCTTAACACTGAGCAATGTCTCATGTTGCTCCGGCCATAGAAAACAACTAACTTTAGATGTCCACATACGCGCGCACACCTAAACATACAAAGTCTAGTCCAAACACACCAGTGCTCCATCACAAAAGAGATGAACGCCAGTTAAAATGGTTTGTATAACACGGGTACATGAGGAGGGGGGCAATAGAATTGCTGCTCCCATTAACAAAGCTATAAAACACAGTCCCAATGACAGAGGGACTTAGTTGAGCATTATATTATGATTAAGCAATGATACTAAAACTCTGGGAGAGAAATGGCAGCAACTCTGATGGAGAGGAGGGAGGTAGCCGGCAGTAAGTAAGGGTAGACAGCAATGAATATGGGCTCTGCTGGTTCCGTGTGCATGTGTTGTACATGTGTGGTGTTGTTGTGAAAGGATGCTTAGCATACCGAGGTGATGATGAGGACCGGGTTCTGTAGGAAGAACCACCAGCGGAGCATTAGGGTCTTGGGTGAGCGACCCCAAGACGGGTTGCAGAGGGCTGGGCAGACCTGGTGGGAAACCAGGACTCATTCCCACGTGGCCCAGACCTGGAATACACATATACAAGTAACACAGTCAAATAAGAGCGACATTTAAATAACGATTTTATTACTCCAAAAAGATAGTGGTGCGCTTCGTGGGTATGCACAAAGAAAGAAATCACTGGTGCCCGTCAAACAATAGAGCAAACTTCTTGCACTAGGAGCAGGAGTAATGGGGAGTTTCAGTCGTTTTATGAAATAAAACTAGTTTCAACTTTTGCAAGTCTTTATCAGGGTTTGAACCCTGATAAAGACTATAGCCCATGAATAAAAGGGTTTCTATTTACTTTTCTAAACACCTATGTTTTTGTGAAGAAAACATTTACACTATATTAAGACCTCTGTGTTCAGCAGTATTAACGATGGATGAACAAAAGATGGACAAAAACATGAAAGAAAAAACAAGAATAAACATTCATCAATATTAAATCCAGGAAAACTGCCACATACCACCCACACTGACTGACATGATCTCAACAAAACAATAGAAACATAATAATATTGTATATAACAAATGGAATTGTGAGCATTAAAGGGCGAGACCATGTGCTATGTATAAAGCAAAACAGTGCTTACAAACATCAGGCACTGTGCCTGCACTCTACTCACTGTATGAATGCCCCATCCAGAGGGAGGGACTTCCTGTCCTTTGCATCCAGTGGTGGTGAGCTGGGTGAGCATGTGCAGCAGGGTCCGCCCCTAACTGACTGGATCCTCCGGGAACCAAGAGGTGAGAGGTCAGGTCACCATGGCAACTACTAGAAGGGTGGATCCTGGCAAACTCCACGCGATCCTTGTTTTCCCTGTTGTGGTGAACTTTGTCATTACCTTGATTATCCCTTTTATTGTCATCATCATCATCACCACCATCATTATGATCATTATCTTCATCCTTCTCATCTTCATTACCACTACTACCATTATAATCATCAAGAAAAGGAAATGTGACGGCAACAGGAACATCCATCATCTTTCGCCTGGTCTATGAGTTCTCATTATATGTTTTCTTCCCTTAATATGACTACATAATAAGAGCCAGATACTTCAGAGACATCCGTATTAGTCCCTGTAACATTAATGCACCACATCTCATCTTAGAGAGAAAGAGAGAGAGGGGAAGAGAGAGAGTGAGGGGGCACAGAAATACCACATCAAAGGGTGAGAAGAGTAAATGGAGTGAGGGGATGAGAGAAAAGAGAAGCAGAGCCTCAGACTGGGAGAGAGAAGCCGAGAGAATAAAAGAAGTGCAGTTTATCAGATGAGAGGGAAAATGAAAAGATGCTACAGTCTGCATGTGTGTGTCTATGAGCGTATGTTCATTTGTGTTGGTGTTTGTGAATTTAAGTGTACCTGATCATCATTTCTCTGTCTCTCTCCAGGTGAAGAAGGCTGATCTGTTCCTCTGTCATCCTCTTCCTCTCCTCTGCCTCCCGACCAAGAGGATACAGAGGGCGCGACACCCCTAAGTTGTAAATACAACCAAAGTACCAACCTTACAGCAATGGTCACCAATCAAAATACTGGTATATTTCATCATATATTTCGATGACAAAAGTAATGTTTTCCTCAGTGTGACTATCGGAGGCCTTTGACTGTCCGTGCAGAATTCAGTATCTCTGCCTCTTTGCATTTTTCCCTGAATGTGGTGAGTCTAAACAGAAGCTGTTTGCAATTCATGCTAGTCATGCTTAAAGCTTGACTGTAAGCTGTCTTCGTTTGGCCCGTTAATCACAGTAATAAGTTCCCAGTGAAAGTCAACTACCCACAAGAAATGTAAGATACTGTAGAACACCAATAGCTGTTCTCGAGTGTGTAATCATGGATTTTTCCCTTAATGCAGCCTAGAGCACAGATGTAGCATTAAATGACTTTCAGTGCAAGGAGCTTAAATGATGTCTGACCTTTCATGCTGGGCAGCACTCTGCCCTGTCTGCTGTGTCCAGGGGTGTTGTCAGGGGAACGATGGGGGGGCCTGGCTACTGCGACGGCAATACCCACCGGAGGCTGTCGCACTTCCCCCTCAACTGCCTCCCCCATCTCCTTCCCACCTCTGTCACCCCTATCTCCATCATTCGTTGAGCCCCGACGAGGAGGGAGCGATTGTTTGGGAGGGTCTTGAAGGGAGGTGTTGCTTTTAGCTCCTCCTCTGTCTCCTTTCTCTGCTCTCTCTCCCGGCTTGAGGCAGCCCAGACCACCAAAGGGGCCCCGCTGTGGCAGCAGCAAAGGCTGCTGGGAGCTGTAGTTCATTAGGTTCTTCATGGCACTGCCCTCACCCTCAGTGGAATGTGATGAGGAGCGGGATAGAGGTGGAGGCAGTTGACAATGGGGCTGGCCTTGGTCACTGTTTGGAGCTCTGTTACTGAGCCCTCTTACTTCACTATTACCAAGTGATGCATGATGGGAACCTTTTCTCTGGTCCTCTTGGTAGTCCCCTCGAGCACCCCAGGAAGATGCAGTTTGCCCCCCATCTCTTCCCCTCTCTTCTGTACTTGCTCCGTGGCTTATGTGCTGCTGATGCCGTATCCTTGCAATCTTTTGACCCTCCCTGTGAGTCGCTGCCCCTGACCCCACCCGCCCCTCAGGATGAGGACCTGAGTGGGAACAGTCCCTGAAGGGAGGTGTGCTGGTGTCTGGACTATTCTTCAGTGTGCCCTGTCCATCACCAGTGTGTGTCCCCTGGGCATCTAGTGGGAGTGATGGCCTGTAAACATCATCCACAACCTCTTTATCTCTGAAGGATGAAGATGTGTCCCGGCTGCAGGAGCGAAGTTCAGACTGGGAGCTCACGTTGGAGCTGGGTTTGTGAAATTGCTGCGTCTGGTGGCTCCAGTCAGGAGGTTTGTCTGCCTTGCCATATCCCAATTGCTGCTGATGTGGCAGGGATTTGTCCTTCCTCTGGCAACTGCTAAGTCGGCTAAGGTGATGAGAGGGACTTTCGTAGGATCCTTCTCCACTCTTGTCATCTCCCTTTCTCCCACCTCCTCCTGCTCCACGACAGTCAGTGGCTGCCAGATCTGCCAGTGGCCCAGCTGAGGGCACATAAGTTGGGCCAGTGACTTTAGCCTCCCTGCCAGACCCTCCAGGGGTGGACATTGGATCTTTGGAGGGCGTAAGTGTAAGAGGAGCTGGTGGACAGTAAAACTCAGGGTGAGGATGGTGATGTGCATGGTGTAGCCACCCTCCTGCCACTGTGGAGCCCATGTGCAAGGCATGAGGAGGAGGCGGCGGAGGGGGAGGAGGAGGCATGGAGTAGGAGGCCACAGAGTGGGGGGTTGGAGTTGCCAAGATGGCTGTCACTGCAGCTGCACCTCTTCTCATACATTCATTAGAAGAAGCTGAGGATTCGCTTATCCTCATCTCCCCATTTATGGGTCCATCCTTGGAGCAACGCCTGCCACCACCAGATGGAGGTCTGCCAGACCCACCACCAGTACAGCTGCTCAATGCTCCGCCCTTTCCTCCAGAGCCAGTCTCTGATGATGAACCACTGGACAGTTTACAGGCACTCATTTGTTTTGTCTCCTGACTGCCTGAGTCACTGTCTCTATACTCTTTGTGTCTCTCCAGAGAATGGGAGTAAGCTTGGTGATGGTGGCCGGATGGATTGGTGGCAGGGTTTGTCTGATGGGTATGGTGATTATGAAGCTGATGTTGTTTCTCTTTGCTCTCATGGTGCCGCTCCTTGCTGCTCGATCGCTCCTTCATTTTTGACACAGATGAAACCCCTTTCTCACCCACATCCTTGGTGCTCTTACTGCCTCCTCCCCCATTGTCCGTCTCTCGGCTGCAAGAGCCAAGCGGGTGGCCTGGGGCAGTCCTGGACAGCGGAGGAAGGCTGTGACTGGTGGACAGCAAAGGGGGCTGAGGAGGAAGGCTTCTCAGGTAAAAGTGATCTGTGAGGAGAGGAGAAGACTTAAAATGGATGGCTAAAGGTTCCTTGAGAGATTTCTGTTAGCTGCAAAGTAGCTGTTTAAAACATTACTTTGCATAGTTTTAATAAAATCACTACATTAAAATGTGTTCCTTTGATATATGGAGGGGAAAAAATGAGAAGATGCCAACTTGGAAAACCAGACCCCGAGTTACCAGCTTTTCTTGCTCCTGTGGTGAGTGCTGATTCAGCAGTTTGGGCAGATATATATAATGCAATTTTTTCACTCTTTTACATTCACACACTCCTACCTTTTTGAGTTTCATAGAAGCGGTGCTGTCCATAGAGGCCGTTGCTATGGTGATCCAGAGGACTCATGGGGAGAAAAGGAGAAGCAAGACTTCCTGAATAGCTGGGGTACCCTGTCGGGGGG
>JAPMOB010227533.1:0-12027 GCA_029875015.1 Lepomis gibbosus
TTTAAATGCCTTCGGCAGAATTCAAATGAGCCATTTTAATCTAGATTAATCTAGATTAATTTCAAGATTAATCTAGATTTTAAAAAATGTATCTATGCCCACCACTAATTTAATTATTAATTAATTTTATTCTTTGTTTGTATGGATGGACCATGAGTCTGAATAAAGAATACTACTACTTCCCTTTAAGGCTTTTCATGGTAACTTCCCAGGCAATAAATTAATAAATGTGAAATAAATTCTTGGCATAGGAAGGAGGCTGACAGACTAGTTTCACTTAAGTCATAATGATTCAATTACTGGGCTGTAAAGTGCATCTCATATCTGGGAATATACACATCACATTGTTTAACGTAAACATAAAAGATGGATTGCATTGTCACTCAGTACACATAAGTAGCCCAAATCTGTCCACGTCTGGCTCCGGTTTGGAGCTGGATTTATCTTAAGGGGTTACGTTGTAGTAACCTAGCCAACACATGGTAGCTAGCTTGGGAAGTAAGGCCAATCCATTATTCACATTAACTGTGGTATTAATTGAGTTAATTATTTTGGCTAGCTGAAAATAGGCTCAAAACAAAATGTCCTTGCTGGAATTAAGAAGCAATGAGCCTTCCTACAACCAAAAGCTGAAAACGACATGTTTTAATAAACGTTCATGAACTGAAAACACACTGTGAAAAGGCCAAAACAAGGACCCATAAACAAGTTCATTGCTAGTTAAATGTACACAGTCGAGAGGATACGGTTCGCCTGTATCCTGATTGACAGCTTGCCACAGTAGTCACTTGTCACAAGGTAAAGCATCCCCTGCTTTATTGTACTTATGTTAAATGAAACTATAACTTCTTCAACCATAATTTAAAAAAGACTCGAAACTAAGACCATAAACACATTAGGGAAGTGTTTACTGAGGTAATATAAATAAAGTGAGAAGTAGGGTAATTTTGTCATTGAGTCTAAAGCAATCAGATTTCTTTTTGCAACCAGTGGAATTGGCCCCTGCCGACCGACTTATCAGACGCCGACCCATAATGCAATGGAACATCATCTATCAACACTTTGTTGACACTATGACCTATAAATATGCAAGCACATATTCCGCCTGGTAGATTATTTTCTACTCTTTACCTCATGACTGTCAGGATCGAGCGACTGTCACAAGACACAAGACTCCTCATTTGTATAGTTATTAAATATTTTATTAAACACAAAACCTAAAACAAGACAGTTTGTCCTGCCTCTGAATATCATAGAGCAATCGGCTGCAGCGTCAAGTCGTGTTGCGTGGAGTACCGACCCTTTTGGGGGATTTCAGTTTGGCTGAAGATCGCTCTGATAGACTTTCATGTCAAGGCATTTTTTTTTAACTGCAGGAACTGCGCTCGGCTTTGAAGCCAATTTGACATAGTGGCCGAACAGTGGAATTACAAATTCTGTGTCCGTCATGCAATGCACAGCAGTCTAAAACACTTTTTCTTAACAGACTTACATTGTAAAAGAAGCAGCTGTAAAGCGGTGGATACATGTACCCAGACCTGCCCGCCTCCAACTCTGTATTTATCCAGTTCTCTTTATATATCCATGGTGCAATGTGTGTTGCCATATGGCAGCACCACTAACGCCTCCAGTCACATTCAAGATGAACATAGCTAATGTTAATTAACTCAGAGGAGAAACTTAATTGTGACATTAAGTCGTCGTCGTAGTAATCAAGTTCAATTCAGTGGCAACTAAAGACAGGCTTTGTGCCACTAAGGCTTTAGGCTTTTGACATAGTATAATGAGCCCAGAAAGGAAGCAGGTGATGTCGATGAATTGGTCACCTGGGAGATTGGGGTTTGGTTCCTGTGGGATCCTACAAGGTAAAGTTCATGATAATTTCCTAAGCTTAACCAAAGGCTTTTGAACACGAGGTTAACGTTGTGAAACACAGTTGGGTCACAGTTGGGTTTGGCTTTTTTTAAATACACCGGTGAGATAAAATGCATTAGCCCGCCACTGGACCGAAGTTCAGCTGTGAAACCGGCGCCTCTCTTTCATTCTTGCCTCTGCCCTTAGAGTCTGTGTACACACCAGTGGAAACAGAAAACAGAAAATGTACTACAGTTAGTACTGTGGATTTAAATTCCAGCAAAGAATAATGGTTTCCAGTAAAGGAGATTCTCAGACTGTGCAATAGTGACTTCATTCAATGTGTGTCAGAGGAAGGGCAATGTGTCCTTTTTTATTCCTCCTTTGCATGAACAAATACTGATATGCATATTATCTCAACACATTATGTCAATTGTGCGTCAGAAGCTGTCTGAAGAATAAGATATGAAGATTAATGTTAGGACATGTGAGCCTAACATCTGATTGCTATCTTTAGCTTTATTCAACATTATGGTGTACAGGAATGATTTGCAAGGGGAAATATCCACTGCGTGATCTGTTTGAGTTTTAATGCTGTGGGGTCATCAGAGCTTGTAATCCAGCCACAATAAGACAGAGTGTAAAAGAAAAGGCCGGGGTTGTTTCAGCACCTTGGACAGATCATCTCCCACCAATCCTCGTACATATGGTGATCCAAGATGTTTTAATTAACCGTACACAATTTCCAGTTCCCATTTTTCTGCAAACTGGAAAAATATGCCACTTTTAAGTCACACAAAAAAAACTGTCAGACAGAATCATTCACGTTCCAGTTACTGAGGGCTGGAGATTCCAAATTTGGAGGATTCCTCTAATACTCTATATTGCCATCTTTTGGACATGTGTAAAAGTTTCTATTGCTTTTACTGGTATATTTGTACAAATGCACTGAACATTAAAAAAATAAACATGGCCGTAGGTAGCAAAACAAACTTTTTTGTCATTTGTTGTTCTTCTTTTAGTTCAGTCATTTACGTTAGAAATCTGGTTATTCAAACTAAATCCAAATCAACTCAATTTTCTATATGAAAAAATCTGATTTAATCCAACCAGTTTAACAAACCCCTGCTCTGCTGACATTTCATCACTTCAAAAATGTTTTTCTGAGCTGTTTGGAGAAGTTGGGGCAGATCATGAAAACCACTGGAACGTACCTGTTTTTTAAGCAAAATATTGCGGTTAACAGTATCAACAGCCTGCACTGATCTACAAAAGTGCAGGGAAATGTGTTTTCAAGTGAGTTAGCAGTCCGCAAAACAGCAATAACACCAGCTGCAGCTAAGCTGTCCACCCTTTTAACAAAGGACATATTGATATTCAATGGGGGGGGGGGGTCCTTCACTGCTTTTTCCCAAAGTCTTCTATCAGCTCCTTATCCTTGTTGACTTTCAGGAGTAAGTTGTTGACACCAGGTTCACCACAGCTGTGTAATCAAAAAACTTGATGATGGTGCTGTGCTAAGACAAAGTCTAATACCTGATGTGGCTGAAGGGCATAATTTTCCTCCGAGAAAGGCACGTAGTTGTGAGTTAACTATAGAGGACATATACCCGGTGTGCACATAATGTTGCTAGGTTAAATCCAGTAAGACACTTTGTTTGGTTCAGTTCTAAATCCAGGCGCATTTAACCACCAGCTGGTCTACTTACAGGTAAGTTCACAGTAACACTGGTGACTTTGTGGCTCCATCTAGTGATTGAGTCAGATTCACACACTGAATCTGGTTCAACCAGATCAGTCATCAATTAACATACAGTGTCAACGCCAACACTGACAAAGGCAGAATGAACACTGGGAGAAAAAAACAACAGCTGTTGCGGTTCTCCTAAGATATGCCTATTATTAAAGGTTTTGAAAAATGCAATCAACATCTACGGTTTCTCCCCGAAGGTCAACACTGTCCCCTGAAATGAGCAAAAACACTGCTTCTGAACGTTATCTAGTCAGCCGCTACGTTTGCCACCACAAAGTAACTAGGTAGAAAAAATCCTTTGCTTGTTTGATCTGAATGTCAGCTGTTAAGACCTCCATCTGAGGACATGTCTCATTCCTCTTCAGACAAAACCATACACTAATGGAATAAGTTGACAGATCAAAAAAAACACTTAAGGAGTTTTACACTTTTTTACAAAGGTTGCATGTCAGATATTTATGAGCAGGTTATTCCACATGTTTGGTTCATTATACCAAAAGGCTGCCTTTCCATACATCTTAAGGTCTCAGATCACATACTGAGCTATTACACAGAAGTAAATATAAATGGCTAAACACATAATCCAGTAACTATTTCATTAGTTAGTAGTGACTAGTTTTAGTTACAAATGACTAATTGCACATTTTCGCCATTGAAATCTATTGGGCTCTGCATTTTAGATATCAACTTTTCACTAGTTACTAGTAAAAAAAATGTGATTATTTATCCGTCATTGCTTATTTTTTGAGTAACTAGTAACTATTAGAAAGTGTGGGCTAAAAACACTACAGCTATAGTGAAAAAAGCTCAACAGAGGCTGTACTGCTGCGACCCTGCATGCAGAATAAGAGGTTGACGATGGATGGATGGATGGATGGATGGAGGGGCTGTACTTCATCAGGCTGCTTAAGTGGACCGGCCTCAGACGCCAGCCCCTCAACCAAGTATACAGAGGACTTGTTGAAAGCATCCTTACCAGCGGTATCACAGTGTGGTACGGAATCACCACCCTGGCTGAAACCCTGGCTCAGTGTATATAGAGTCCCCTCCATGGACTCTATATACACTGAGCGCTGCAGGAGAAGAGCACAGGCCGTCCTCAGGGACTAAAATCACCCTGCTCACGCTCTGTTTAAGTCGGGGGACTGAGACAGCGCAGGTCTGTGAGCATCAGCACTCACAAAGCCCGCTTCCACAAAAGCTTCTTCCCAGCCACTGTCAGGCTCGCGGCCCAGGACATTAAGGAGGGAAATAAAGACCTCTCCTTACTGACTACTTGAACTCAAAAAAAACACAATGTGCAATACTACAAACTCACCTCTAATATGTGCAATATATAACATGAACTAAGTATTTACAAGTATGTGTACACATGTATATATATACCTTATCTTTAATTATTAATTGTTTGATTTATATATGTACTTTTACCTTTGTTATTTATTTATTTTTATTTATTTAATTTTTAAAGATGACTCTGAGTGACGCACAAGAATTCCAATGTACTTGTACTGCAACGTACCTGTGCAAATGGCAATAAACTTTATTCTATGCAACATTTTCCATCTGACATGTAGTGGAACAAAGTAGCACAACATGGAAATACACAAGTAAAGTACAGACATGTCAGTTGAGAAAAGTACAGTACTACAAATCTGTACCTCAAATAGCTTGATACCCATGTGAAATACAACTAATGGTACATTTGTGAGAAATGTATTGCTCACAAAATTTTTGAGATTGAGCAAAATGTTCCTCCTTCATTTTTCAGTCTTGTTCGGTTCAACAACAAGTAACCACAAACATGCTGTGTGGATCATGGACTCCCCTTGTTTTATGGTTACTTCCTCTTTACTCCTCACGCCTATACAAAAACCAAAAACATTCCTCCGGTATGTAAACGCAGATTGAGTAGGAGTTTCCACAAAATGTGTAGACAAAAATGTAACACTAAACTAAATTTTGGAAATGCAAGGCTGAGTGCCACATACAAATTTACCTCTGAACTGTCATTTTATTGATTTACATCAAGTTATTAGCTATTGTGATCTAAGCAATGAGTTTTCCACCCCTCCTTATAATGAATGAATCCACTTTGGAAGTGAGGAATTAACTAAAGAACAAATTTACTTTAAAGCAAAAATATAGAAGCCACAGTTGTTGTGTGATTTATGGCAGGTGCATAGTGGGAGTGCATATATACAAGGGAGGATGCAATAAAGTTGAGCTGTTAACCTGATAACCATGGAGACCCTATGATTAAATTCAGTTTAGATTCCAAGTAAGGATCTAACAATATAGTTGCAGGATCTAAACTAGTAGGCTACAGCTCCACACCACCTGTATCCTGACTGTGATATTGGCCCACATTTTTTAAATCTGAGAGCTGAATCCAGATTAGGTTTTTGTCACGCAAGTGTATGTTCTTGTTGGTGTCTCGTTTTTAAAAAATGCAGTTACCATAGTTCGCCCCAGTGGGGCATTAAACTACAGTCAGCACTTTTATGACACTGTGGTTCAACTGTTCGAGATGACTGGCGGTAGACATTTGCTTACTTGATAGTCGGACACATTCTACCTCCTGTAGAGTGCATGAGCTTATTATGAACTTACAATGCCTGATCTCGCGGCAATTGCCTTTGCACATACCGCGAGATCAATCAAAAGGTGGTTCCAACTTAGAGCAGCTGGAGAAAAACAACAGCGTAAGTATGAGAGATGTGACCGTATGTATGTTTTTGTAAGAATTGTGTGAGCGCTTATTTTAAAATTATTTGAGAAAATTCGGATTTTGGACTAACCTTCTTCAAATTAAACTTCACTGATCCCGCTACAAGGGCTGTGGAATTCTACTGACTGTGCCTTCATCTCCATCATATCTTAAATCTGATCTAAGACTTTGACTGTGGAATAATTGTTGCCAGAGGGGGTGTCCCCAGGGTAACGCGGGGTGTCCCTGAACCTGTAACCACACCCTGTAAAACAATGATCACTGTCCGCCCAGACCACAGAGGAGAGCTCACCTTTGTTCATCCCCGCCTCTCAGTCGTGACGGACAAAGTTTGCAATGCACTTATGCATAATGCATTATAGTTACATACTGAAGTAAAAGCAGAAATACAGCAAAAATTCTCCATTGCATATAAAAGTCTGCATTCAAAGTATTATGCAAAATAAGTGGCCCACGTGAATGCGATATTTCTGATGCATCATTTGTAAATAGGATTTTCCTGTTCTTCAACCGCAACTGTGTATTTTATAAGAAATATGTTGTTGGATAATCACGTTTTGCGCATAAAACAATTTGAAAAGTAATTAGTGACTTACTTGTTTTATGTACATCATACAATATTAACCATTTAAATGCAATAAAGTAAAAAGTCGGTAGAATAAAACTGGAATTCTCAAGATAAGCACAAGGAGCTCAGAACTGTAATAAAGTACAGTTCTTGGGGAAAAGTTACTTCCAATCCACCGCTGTTAATGTTAAATGATAGCGGGACTGTAAGTGCAGGTAAATGACCACCAGGTGTCACAGCTCTCCCACTTTTAGCAGAAAAAAAACAAACTTCTTTTCCTGGACAGCCGAAGGAAAGCAGGGATCACTGAAGTGCGCGTAAAAGAAGAAGTGTGCTTGCATGATTTGTTATCAAACACACACACCGACTGTCTTTACATTTGGATGTGGGTTATGTCTCGCACTGAAACCACTTTCAAATCAAAGTTCGTACCCCTCCTGCCAGTGGGGCGTAATGCAGAGGTAATTTACGCGTGTGAGATTGCGGTGTGTGGACAGGCATGTAGGAAAGGATGCAGACAGTAACAGTTAGGTAGGGAGGGTGTAGACAGGTGACCAACGTTAACCGAGGAAAACGGGGCTACACCTTCACAGCAGTTTGTCGCGTCCTCCGGGTAAACCAGCAGCTTTTCTCCTCGGTTTGACCCGCTTCTCCTGTCCTCATCGCCGGACTACACTTCGGTGTTTACCTCGGCAGAAGAAATGTCGGAGGAAAAAACGGATATTCCAAATGAACTGTTAGGTAAGAAAACGTGTACTGTCTACGAGATGGCTCAACTATTAGACGATTAAGTCACACTGTGGCCTTGTTTTGGTTTGTCTCAACACAAACAAGTAGCCTAACTTAAACTCTTGTATTAAATCTAAAGTTAGTGCACGACGAACTCGACGAAGTGCGTGATACATTAAGACATTTTTAAGTTCTAACAAACTCGTTAAATAACAAGTCACTTTAGGAATAAGATGCAGAGATAACGTTAAGAGCTTTATTTTCATACATTACCTTACTACGAATCATGCAGGGATAATGAAGAACATTTACATTAAAAGTTTGTATATATGGGAATATATTGTAGAAATGCTGAAGTGATACTACAGAAGGGAACAACTACCATAAAGTTTAATAATACATGTACAGCGGCTAAGAACATGACACTTTGCCCATTAAGGGAACTGATTTTCCTCTTATTAACTGGTGTCACATTTCCTGTTATTTGGATATTTCTGCATTCCTGTTAGAGTGTTCTCAGTAAAGAGCTATATTCATGGCTTGAGGGCAAGGCTGGCTACCTGAGAGTTTGTCCTCTGCCACTTCCTTATCTGAAGCAGGGGGAGAGAGAAAGCTTTGGGAAAGGGGTGTGTCCTGTGAAATTCCTTTTGGATTGTGAGATATTATCAACGCAGACTGCCCCAGATGACTGAGCGAGTGTCAAGAAGGAAGAGGGGGAAAAAAACACTGTAAATCACTGCAGTTTTGCTGGACAAAGCAGCCTGAGCTGTTGACTTTAAATGAAACATGGCACTGATACAGTCAGGATGGCTGAAAATCTGTGCTGCCTCGGTTAATCAAGGCTCTTGGGAGTTTGACCTGCATTGACTTTTGGAGGGTGATATTTTTGGATATTTTGGGCCGATGTCCAAAGTCCTGATATTAGAGTATTCTAATAGACTAAATTGTAGAAGTAACAGCAGCAGGTAATGGCAGTAGTGCCCTTAAATCTTCCTCAAAGCTAAAAGAAAAAAACCATTTTGTTAAACAGACTGTTCACATACACGTAGACTTCTTTTTTATTGCACTATCAAGCAAACCCAGTACAGGGTGGTAAGGCTGACTCACAACCCCGTGCTCTCTGTTATGTTGTCTGCAGCACCAGTCTCACCCCGTATGTCAGTGGACTGACGGATGAATGAGGCTTTTTGTTGCCAGCTCCTGATGTTGGTTTTAAAAGGACACGCTGACCTGATGCTGCTCATCAGCAGCATTTGGAAACTAAACGAAGAGGTTATCTGGTCCTTTTGGTGCACAGAGGCTGAGCTGGTCATGAAAAGTGATGTGTCGCAAAGGGGTGTGCCTTTCAATCTGGCCTTTGGTCGAGTTGTGAAACATTAAGACACCACCCACACTAATGCCAGTGTAACGGCAGAGCAAAGTGAGTTAATCACCAGTTGTGATGAACTGATCAGACTCAGCAATGAGATAGTGAACCTATACTGTAAGATGTGGAAAACCAGCCAGCAAATGTCATAACAAGCTCTAAGAGCTTAAATTATGGCTGCAACTAATGATTCTTTTCTTTCTCAATTAATCGGTTCATCTAATAATAGTGAAATATGCCCAATCTGAAATTCTGGAGCTCAAAGTGACTTCAAGTAATCTTCAGGTTACTTATTTTGTCTGAGATTCAGTTTACTATACAGCACAACACAAAGAAAACCACCACATTCTGACATTTAAGAAGCTAGAATCAGACAATATTTGACATTTGCTGCAAAAAAATACTCAAACAACTCCATTGATCTTCACAATAGTTGCAGATAAATTTTCTGTTTATCGTTTCAGCTGTACTTTAGATTGTGTGTAGTCTAATTAACAGGGCTGTTTTTAAGTCTCGTATTATCCAATCTTGTGACTTTAGTCAGACTCAGCTCTCAAGTCCACACACCTCAGAGATATCCAGTTAACAGTAAACAGTGAATCCTTACAATTGACAATCAGAAATGAGCAAACATTGATCATGTTTGCCTGATTAATGACTTAAACAATTGAATTAATTAGCAGAGTGATTGCTTCAGCACTACTTTAGAACTGTAGGTTGTCGTTACAAATACCTACTGTGTGAAAGAGCCCTTCAGTTTGAATTCTAGTTAATATAGACAGGGCTTATATTAAATATGTCGCAGGTTATTATACTATGGAGTATTTAGTCAGCTGGAAACTCCTTGGTTTTGTTCGAGTGAGTTGCTTGGCCGGAGGGAGAAGTCCATGTGTTTTTGATCAGCCTGCACGCTGCTGCTTCGTGCTGTAATGTTTTCATCCTCTTCATGACCTCATCATGTGTCTGGTCAGAGAGAGGAGGAGGAGGACAGCATGAGGTCATGAAGGCGGGCCCAAACTCTCCTACTCTCTCTTTGCCGTGTACCCACACTAGCCTCACTTTACCTCCTTCCTTCATCTTAATGCCTTCTGGGTTTCTGTCTCTTCTTTCACCTCCTTTGTCTTTCAAGCTCTCTTTCTCTCTGTCTGTTACTCAGTAATCTCTATAACTCTTACTCCTTCACCCTCCTCGTCTTCCTCCGCCTGTCTTCGGTATTCCCCCACTGCTGCTAAAAAAAGATCACCATACCTCCACCAGACATTTGGCTCAGAGTAAAGAGAGATCCAAATGAATGCAGGAACATTCAATTCTGTCTGGACAGAAAAACACACCTTATATCAAATGTTTTTTCTCATGCAAGACACACTATGGATGGTAGACTATACTTTTCCCACTTCATTTAAACTATGTAATATAGTGGCTTTACAGTTTTATGTCAAACCACCGAGGAACCACAGTTGGCTCCATCATGTAGGTCTGATGGAGAACATGCTGTGAGCAAATATTGTCAATGTAATCAACATCAGTGGGTTTATTTAACATGTGATTTCTACCTGCAGTATTTATTTGAAAAATTCAATATCAAAACAGAAGACATCTTTGCTGACACACGGCACTAAATTAAAGTGAATGTACAGTAGTACCAATCAGCTCGTAAAAATGACCTTGGTTTTTTTGGTATCTGAATTAGTGTCACCTTATCTAAAATGTTACAGTTTGTAAAATACAACCTAGAACCAAGACCTTACCGGCTCATATACTTCAGGTTGAGGGAAGCTCCAGGTAACGGATTATTAAGTTCCCGTAGTAGAAGAGAGCTTTAAGCCTTATCATTGCTTACATACACACAACAGCTGAAGTATACAAGAAAGAAATCAAGGTAGCATTTCCCAAATGTGAGCTTCTACATAATGCAAATCTAAGTCAGCTTCCAGGTATTCCCCACCACTGGGAAATAGATTGTTGGAAATGCGAACTGAGTTCCTACAGCTTTTGAAAACACTGACAGAAATCATCTACATCATCAATTATCTCTACAACACCTTTTAGGATTTCCAGGAGACTCAAAGAGTTCAAGATCATTTCTGTGACATTTAAGGTTTTTAGAAAGCTGCTTATCAAAGGAGGTGTTTCGTAAATCTCTACAACAGAGTCAGCTGAGAGCAATGTTATAATGATCAGCAGTTAAAACGGACAAACATTTGATAATTAAAGGTTACTGTAAAGTTCCTTCCCCAATTCCCAATTTCTGTTCTGTCTCACTGCTTAATGTTTGTTGTCTTTGTTCTTAATTCAGTCATGAAAATTGATTCGTGCCGAGGAACAAGAAAGGAGTAGACCTTCCCACCGACATAGCATGTTCTGATCTAAGAGCCACATTCCACTTATAAACTGTGAATACTGAACATAGTAAACACCACCCTATTTTAAGGCACCAAGAAAAACCACTTTGCATCATTTCCACTGTAATTAATGCTTTGGTTAGCATAAGAGGCGTGGCGACCAGTTCTGTTTCTGGTCTTGCTAGCTCTGTATTGCAGAAATGCTAAATAGGATTTAAATGGGGCCTCAGGCAATCAGAGCTCTCATCTGAAACTCCTGCATCCATTGTGTACTATATTGTAATTTGATACATCCAGGTGCTGTGGTGTTAATTGTCAGGTGTCGTGTAACCTGTCTGTTGCAGAGAGCGTGCGGGAGGCGGTGGGTCGGAAGGTGAAGCTGATCCTGAAGCTCAAAGTCCAGCTGGAGGTCAAAGGTGACAAGGTGGAGAACAGAGTGCTGGTAAGTGACAGCTGGTCAGTTTTTTTCCTTCTAAGTACTGCAAATACATAATGAACACATTTTTCTGTATTGTTTGCTTTCCTGTCCTTGTTTTGGCTTGTATGGACTGACGTTTTCACCATTTTCTGACATTTTGTAGACCAAACAACTAATCGCTAACATCAAGAACAGATTAATTGACAATGACAATAATTAATAGATGCTGTCAAGTCATAAGCTCTGAAAAATTTGCTGCCCAGCTT
>JAPMOB010227535.1:0-10455 GCA_029875015.1 Lepomis gibbosus
GTGTGTGTGTGTGTGTGTGTGTGTGTGTGTGTGTGTGTGTGTGTGTGTGTGTGTGTGTGTGTGTGTGTGTGTGTATTAATGTACAAGACAGTTAGTTAATATTACACAACCTGACAGTTTATCTTTTTATTTACATCATTCATGTTAAGTCTGCCTCTTCTCATCATAAAGGTCTTAATTGTTTGTTGATATTACAAATGTTTGTTAATTGTTACATACAGTCATGATCATGATTTTCAGCTGTAAAACGTTACACTGCTCCTTCTTGTGTCACACTATACTGTATTTAAGCCTCCCTTCCTCAATCATTACCATCACACCACCTTTTCTTCATATTGTCTCCTCTAATCCTCCTCCCTTCCCTGCTTTTCCACCTTTTGTACTCATGTCCTGTAATTGCTACCTCCTTCCTTCCTTCCTTCCTCCTCTCTTTTTATTTACCCATCCACTCTATCCTTCCTCTCAATGTTTCTTCTGTCGTCCCCTCCTAGACATACTATGCAGTTCAGGACACCAAAGCTTACAACACAGAGAAGGAGGTGGACTCCATCCACGCTACCATAGAGTGTGAACAACCACAGCCGGACCTGTACAAGTCAGTACAATACACAAATCTGGAAAACACTGTGTTGCCAAATAAATGTCTAAAACATGTCGTCTGTCACTTACTTCCTGTTACACAGATTTGTGGGCCGGATCAACTTCTACATGAACAATGAGCCAGTGGCCAGGTAAGTCCTAACATATCACAGGAATAGGATCATTTTCACCCCAATATTGATCAGTGAAATGACTCAGATCAATTCAATCACAATTTTCCAAATAACTGCTTTAAACTCTGCATCAGTCCACCAATAGTTTTCCATCATATTTAGTCATAGTCTTCTCACTCTAAACCCGTTAAGTTATTCTTTTCTGTGGTTGAGTATTGCTGTTTATTTTGACAAGACTGTTGTAGTTGTTTTGTTTGCGATGGTAGTAGGAATGTAATTTTGGTTGTTTAGTACAGTAAAAGTTCACAAACATTGCAAAATTTTGTCTAAATATGTTTAAATTATTTTTTTTGCATTTGTTTGAGCTGCTGTCTATTTGCAGGCCGTTAGGATCAGAGAACCTGCTGCTCCGAGGAGCCACACTCAAGAACACTGAGCACATCTATGGTAATATCACCTAAAATATGCTTTTTCTTGAGCTTTCAACTGTTTCTCACTGTCCGTCTCAGCGGATGGAGTTTGCTCAGTAGTCATCGAGTGATCTGAGTATGAATCTTCGGTCACATGGTCAGAGATGGTGTAACTATGCAAACTCCATCCACTTGAGAAGACAGGTAGGAGCGATTGAAAGCTCTGGACAAGGCTAGTAGATGAGTTAAGGTTTTATTACGCCAAACTCCCGGTTGAGAATCAACTCTCATGTTCACCTCTGCCTCCCTTTAGCTGTTGCCATCTACACTGGCATGGAAACCAAGATGGCTCTCAACTACCAGTCCAAGTCTCAGAAACGATCTGCAGTGGAAAAGTAAGTCCGCTCTCGTTTTCATTGACATATAAATAGTTTCTAGAGGAGAACCTGTTCGCATTGATTGCTCATGCATCCTTTACAGTCTTTGGCAGCATCCTTTTTCTCAATGAATGCTGGCTTACATAATCATTAACATTTTTTATTCATCCATCTATTCATTTCTTCACTGGCTGAGAGTCCTTGTTGTCTCTCTGGCTTACTGCACTGACTGGATCACTTTCTTCCCATCTGGCGTTGACATGCATCTTGTCTCCAGATGGCTTGTAGATATGACTGGCTGGAGGTGGATTACATTTACACTTGGTAACAGTGTGCGCCTGATTAACTTTTGGAATTGTATTGGTCTTGCTTTTGCCAAAATGAACTTGGCTGGGAGTAAATGCCTCGTCTCAGCTGTTGCTGGTTTCTATCTGTGGATCAGAGACAGTTTTTGTGTTAATGTGGCAAATGCTTGTCAGGAAGCCTCCATAGTTGTGTTTGGATTGCTCGGTCCTTGCATCTTGGGTTCATTTGCACCTGTATGCTTTTTTTACTGCCTCAGTCCACAAAGCTCAGTTCGTATAGACGTACTGCTACACATGTTCACAGTATTCAAAGGATGTTGATCGCTGGCAGTTTGAATATACAGTGTGTATCAGTGCAGTTCAGCATCAATAGAAAAGATGTCTTCTTCCCTACTTAATTGATCTTGTATGTAAAACGTTTCTCGTTGTCTCCCCCTGCAGATCAATGAATGCCTACCTGGTAGTCTATCTGTGCATTCTAATCAGCAAGGCCTTCGTCAACACGGTGCTGAAATATGTGTGGCAGGCCGACCCCAACAGAGACGAGCCCTGGTACAACCAGAGGACAGAAGCAGAGAGACAGAGACATATTGTAAATATGTTAACTACATTTATTTCCATTTGGGGGAGGAAAACAAAGATTCCTTCATCCCCTCTTTACCTTCTCACTCTCTTGCTCCTCATCCTCAGTTGATCAGGGCGTTCACAGACTTCCTGGCCTTCATGGTTCTTTTCAACTACATCATTCCTGTCTCCATGTACGTCACCGTGGAGATGCAGAAATTCCTGGGCTCCTATTTCATCATGTGGGACGACGAGATGTTTGACGAGGAGCTGGGAGAGCGAGCCGTGGTCAACACGTCAGACTTGAACGAGGAGCTTGGACAGGTAGCAAAGAACGCTTTACCTTTACCACGTAAAAGCAAACACTGCTATACTATACGGAGACACACAGACATCCAAGAAATTGGATGTGAATATACTATACGGAGACACACAGACATCCAAGAAATTGGATGTGAATCAACATCACAAACACACACAAATACAGAACACCTCTCCTGCTCTCTTTCCAGGTGGAGTATGTGTTTACAGACAAGACAGGTACTCTAACAGAGAACAACATGGAGTTCATAGAGTGCTGTGTGGACGGACACGTTTATGTTCCTCATGCTATCTGTAACGGACAGGTAACAACCAGATGGATGTTTGTTATTATCTGTTTGATCACATGTCTTTATTTATGACCTTAGGCTTGGAACAGATTATTTAAAGATTATTGAAACCTTCTGACGGACTGAGTTTTCTTTATATTATACTTTGTTTTTGTATTAGAAATATGTTTCATGATCATTATTCCCATTCATCTTGGATTCACTATTTTCTGTTTGTGGTTTTGTGTCACACCCAGCAGACACAATGTACATTTTTAGCTGTGTTTTTATCCATATATTCTTACTAAGTTCACTCCCTAGTGTGAAATGTGACTGTACTATAGTAAAGATCTCCTGTTAACATTAATATCATCATATTTAAATGTACTTCATTTCTGTTTTTGCCAGCTGATGCCTGGTGCAGCCAGTATGGACATGATCGACACATCACCGGGTCCTGAGGCCAAGGTGAGCATAGCTTTGTGTGTGTGTGTGTGTGTGTGTGTGTGTGTGTTGTGCTAGACTAACACTGTGTTGACCATCCAACGCAGGAGCATGAGGAGCTGTTTTTCCGGGCACTGTGTTTGTGCCACACGGTGCAGGTGAAGGAGGAGGAGACAGTGGATGGGATCAAGCATGGCATCCACCAGGGCAAGTCCACCTCCTTCTACATCTCCTCATCTCCGGACGAGGTGGCGCTGGTGGAGGGCATGAAGAGGTGGAGCTCTCGCACACACTCACAAACACAATGCCAGTGACAATCAGACTTCTGAATTGGGAATAAAGCCACACACAGAGCATTTAGAAACATTTACTTTCTCTCTCGTTTTTCACTCACATACACAAACTCAGTTTATTCATTCCATTTCTAATAACGGTGCTCTTCTCTGTGCTGCAGGCTCGGTTTCACTTATCTGAGACTCAAGGACAGTCACATGGAGATTCTGAATAGAGAGGATGAGATTGAGAGGTGAGTGTGTCCCTTTAAATCAATGTTGTTTCTCTCTAAAACCCTCTGCAGCAATCTTCCTATCAGCTTTTCATTATTTAAGTTATTTTTAGCAGATATAGTGCTTAATTATTATTGTCAACAATTTAACACACAACTCATCTTAAAAATTGTTATTTCTCAAAAATATCCACGTTTCCACACTCAAGAGCAACATCAGAGCAGTGCTTAGAGTTGATCAGCATGTACATTTCTGTACATTATGTCACTACTGCAGAATGTGGGAGTAGCCTAGTAACTGCTGAAAGCAGCTGCCTTCCAGCTCTGGGTATAAATATAGAACAGTGATTTACAGAGATGATTGTTGATGGCTGGAAAGTTCATATCTCCGAACTTTCAGCATTTTCATGCTTTAAACCTGACGACCGGCTGCTGTACGTTTTGGGTTCATTAAGTAGGATTTGTGAAGGTTTTAGTAAGATTTTAATGAGAGATGTTCCGAGCCGATGCTATCGGGGCAATTTTTAATGGATCGGTATCAAAATTAAGCCGATCAAAATCCGTTCCTTTCTTTGATGTACTCCACTGTGTTTTGTCATCTCAGCCTCCTACTGTTGCCTTAATGTCAGCCATCTCAAAATTGAACTAAAAATGAATGTGCCCTTAAATCCCTAAGGGGACATGCGCACCAGATACTGGTGATTTACGCTAAACTCCTGCCTTAATAGCAAAGAGCACACTGTACTAAACACTCAGCTAGCAGATTTGTAACTGTCGCTAATAAATGTTAATTCTGTGAGGAACTTCTTTGCAGTCCAAAATGAAACAACCAGATTAAGAAGGGTGTTATTTCACTGCGTCAGATACATATTTGATCACAAGTTCTTAGGTTCTGGATCAATATTATTAAAGGATGAACAACTCGATGGGGACATTCCTAAGTTTTAGTGGAACTTCAGGATAAATCACTGTTATTTGTGTGTATTTTTTATTCAGGTTTGAGCTGCTGGAGGTTTTGACATTTGACTCAGTCAGACGGAGAATGAGCGTCATTGTCAGGGCCAGCACTGGTAATACAATTCAGACTGTTAATATGCATGTATGTGTTTAGGTTTATGTGTATTGCGTCTCTGTTACACACTTTCCCCTCTTCTTTTTGCCTCTGTGTGTGCGTGAGCAGGTGAGCTCTACCTGTTCTGTAAAGGTGCAGACTCCTCTATCTTCCCCAGGGTTGTATCAGGCAAGGTGGAGCAGGTCAAAGCTCGGGTGGAGCACAACGCAGTGGTGAGAGAGCACACACACTCTCATACTGTAGATTCATAACATGACAGAGTGTATTTTTCTCTTAGACCATTATTTCCATGATTCACCTTTAGTGAGTAAAAGTTGTGTGACTTTGGTAGTTTTCACAGTTGCAGAACATGACCACAACAGTTTCCATGGTTACCACAGGAAGTCGATCAGTGAAGCATGGCCCACTTTCTTAAAACCGTTGTGCTGTATATTTCCACAGAAGGTCCAGTGTGGCTCTTCTACACTGTTTTTTTTTTCTCTCACCAGCTGTTAGACATCAAAAGTGATTTACATGTATGTCATAATCTCATAGCTCCAGTCCTGCAGTCTGTGGGATTAAGTTAGCACTACACTTTATCAAATCAGAATTTGTGAAAGAAGAATTTACTCTAAAGAAATGACCCAACCTAAGATATTTAAATTAATCAACAGCATGGGACATTAAACAGAAAGCAACATATATATATATAACCATATATAATATGTTGTTCTTTTTATACACCCACGTTTGATGGTCCAAAATTCTCAGAGGAAATGTAGGACATAACTAACTTAAGTCACATAGCCAGGTTGAAAGGAAATGCACATAATAATAACTGCAATCCTTCATCACATAATAACTTCCAAAATGCAGAACTAAATATGGTGAAGTTTTTACGTCACTTCACCCATAAACATGAACTAAATAAAGTGAACTGAATCTGTGATAGAAACCAGGTCAGTGAAACCTTGCTTGGCTGTGGCTTTCAATGCAAACAGCAGCATCTGTGAAGAGTGTTACACTGGTGAGACTGAAATAGAAAGTGCAGTTGCTGCCCACACACTTACATTCAAGGCTCCAAGTCTAAAAAATATCTGTTTAGAATCTTTCAGATGAAACATGTAAAAAGAAGCTAACTGGAAAAAGTTCTCTGTGGATCATTTCTCTTGATATACCAGCCTAACTCTGGATCTCTCCTCTCCTCCAGGAGGGTCTGAGGACACTTTGTGTTGCCTATCGGCCTCTGAGTCCCGAACAGTACCAGGAGATTTGTCACCTGCTGAGCGGGGCGAAGTTGGCACTACAGGACCGTGACAAACGACTTGCCGAAGCCTACGACCTCATCGAGAAAGACCTGATACTGCTGGGAGCCACTGCTGTGGAGGACAGGTAGGGTATCTCTTTTAAGGAAACATTTGCTGCTAATCCTGGACATAGAAAGATTCTGAGCTTGCTGCTGCCATGAAATGTGCTGCCACACCCATGTAGCCAATGAGTCAGTGAGCCAAACTGAGTGAGGGCAAAAGTAGTAGGCATACTCTCTCCTAAAGCTATTATAGTGGCACTGCAAGTTAACTCATCCTGTGCAGAAAGAGTATGGGGGAGTATAAATGACGATGTTGTACTGTGTGGCTCTGGGTATTATCTCCTACCCCTAATAAATATTTACAGACCACTAAAAATGATCTTTCTTTCGTGCCTTGCCCGCGACAGGCTCCAGGAAAAAGCAGCAGACACCATTGAGTCTCTCCACAAGGCAGGTATGAAGGTGTGGGTGCTAACAGGCGATAAGATGGAAACGGCGGCTGCAACATGCTATGCCAGCAAGCTGTTTCGCCGCAACACCCAGATCCTGGAGCTGACCACCAAACGCACTGAGGAGCAGAGCCTACACGACGTCCTGTTTGACCTCAGCAGGACGGTCCTGAGGCAGCACGGAGGCATGACCAGGGACACCTTCTCTGGGTGGGTGTGTTTGTGATGCAGTTTTAGATTACCAGCTTGCCAACCTTGTAGGAAACTTAATAAGCCACATACGTATGTTTACAGTGGAAATTATGCTGAGTTCCACACAGACAATGTGTTACGGGGTTTAGTAGTTATACTAATGAAAATAAGATAAATGTCTTTTGCAAAAAGACAACAAAAACAAAGGGCGTATTTTTGTAGCTGAATTAAATCCTGTTTCCCCTTTGTGTTTTATTGAGTACCATTACTTCTGTTTGTACAGTTTATCAGATGACTGTACTGACTATGGTCTGATCATCGATGGAGCCACCCTCTCTGCGGTGATGAGGCCCTCCCAGGAGGACTCAAACTCAGGGAACTACAAAGAGATCTTCCTAGAAATCTGCCGCAACTGCAGCGCTGTGCTCTGCTGTCGAATGGCACCCCTGCAGAAAGCACAGGTACAAAGTGCAACAGACAGCACGTGAATTCTTTTGAGACGGATCACAATGAGTAATGGCGAAGCATTTGTTGATGGTTGTACCTCATATCAGTATGAACTTCAATTGAAATACACATCCACATCCTGCAGTAATGGCTGAATAATGTCACTTTCTTGTATTTGTAGATTGTGAAGCTGATCAAAGCCTCCAAGGAGAACCCGATCACGTTGGCCATTGGGGATGGAGCTAATGATGTCAGCATGATCCTAGAGGCCCATGTTGGCATCGGTTAGTGCCATTCTGTGCTACAAAGCTAACATGCTACATCCCTTTAAAATGACCTTATTAACACCTTCCACAACTTATTCCGCCTTTATTTACATCCATATCACATGTAGAGCAAAAGAATTGCAGCCCATTTTATACACATGGGCATGACATTCACCAAAAAAAGTGATCATATTTGGTTACCTTCAGTCTGTTCCTCAGCACGAAACACATGATCCATTTGACTTAAGGTCTCGTAACAGACAAGGCCAGTCAAGAAAATCTGTTGCTTGGTATTCAAAAAGCTTGGTTGCCTCAGCTGTATGTTTAGGATCATTGTTTTGCTGTATTGTCAAAATTGGGGGATGATGCAGCCTCTAGTCTTACAGTGACACTCTTAAAGCTAAAAGTCAGCCCTATATGTGTAATCATGTATTTTCAATGGCCTGTCCAGGTATCATGGGTAAGGAGGGTCGTCAGGCAGTGAGGAACAGTGACTACGCCATCCCAAAGTTCAAACACCTCAAGAAGATACTGCTCGTCCATGGACACTATTACTATATACGCATCTCTGAACTCGTTCAGTACTTCTTCTACAAGGTAGTCTGTCTGCCCATTTCATGTACGGTGTTTGTTTAAGAGTAGCAGTAGGGATTTTGTTTGTTTTTAACTTCATTTAAATTGTGTTTTATGTATTATTTTTATTTTATGTATTTTATTGTGGGTTTGGAGGCTGTAGCTTAGTTACACTTTCGTTACTAAATATTTATTTAGTTTCTAGTTTTCTTTTTTGTTTTGTATGAAACAAAAGGGGAAATTAAACTGTTAATGTTAAATTCTATCACTCCTATAATATTTTTAGTTGTTTTAATCTCAGCAACATTCAGAATTTGTATTAAATGTCTTCTTATTTATTTTCTGTCTTTTCCCCAGAATGTGTGTTTCATCTTCCCCCAGTTCCTCTACCAGTTCTTCTGTGGTTTCTCACAACAGGTAGACACACACACACAAAAATAGCAAACAATCATAAGGAAAAAATAATAAATAATAACCAAAATGATGTTAACTCTTCTCCCCAGCCTCTGTACGATACAGCCTACTTGACTCTGTACAACATCAGCTTCACCTCGCTGCCCATTCTGCTCTACAGTCTCATCGAGCAGCACATTAACATGGACATCCTAAAGAAGGACCCGTCTCTCTATAGGTTAGTATTGATGTCTAGCAAGGCAGAAATACTTCATCTGCAGTGTATGGTACTGTTACCTGCAGCTGTTGTCTTATTCCTGTACAAAAGTTAGACAGATTAGAGTTATATTTAAAATGTACAAAAAGTGTTAGAATATTTAATTCTGGTCGTAGAAATGAAAAATTACCAACTGCCCAGCTTAGTGTTTAACCTCCTGGAAAAGGGTCCAGATCAGATTTAGATCATCAGGAAAGAAAGTGATACCCGATTGAATAAGACACTTTAGAGGTCATCATGTCACATCAGCCACAATGATTCAGTCTTCTCCAGCACATTGTAGAATATAATGGCCTGTATTATGCTGAAGTCTACTTCAGAGTTTACGTCAGCCTTGTAAGTGAAGGAAACAAATGAATATTCAGGTTAATTTATACATTTAAGACATGATCAGTCATAATAAAGTCCGTTGGATTATTGGGTTTTTAGAAGCAAAAGAGCACGCTAACTCAATTTGACTATAATAAACTCCAAGCATAAACAGTTTCTATTGATTTTACACCCTTGCAGAGAGACGTGTGCTCAGTACATTGAGATCAGGCCTCTAAGGGCAGAAACCTCCCACTTTAACTTGGTCTGACTGGGTTCAGTTTGGTCAAAATTGAAAACAAGAGGTTTCACATGATTAGACGAAACATTTTCCCTTCAGTCCTTTTCCCCTCAATCAAAAATTACACAGGAATTATCATCCTTTGTTACAAACGGTTAAAACTGAATGTACATGAATGGTCTCAGGTCATTTTGTATTTTAGTGTTTGTAAGGTGCCTATATCAGAGATGTATTCACAAATTATTGTATCAAGCTTTTCTGGTTTAGGTCGTCCCACAGGTAGCTAATGTTGTTTTGATAAATGTGTAATCACTCGTATGAGAGGTGGTCAACATGAGACATTTAACTGTTAACTGTTTGTCATCACAGAGACATTGCTAAGAACTCTTTGCTGCGGTGGCCCATCTTCATATATTGGACTATCCTGGGTGTGTATGACGCCATCGTGATGTTCTTTGGTGCTTACTTCCTGTTTGACAACACAACTTTCACCAGCAACGGACAGGTAACGTCCATTTCTCTGCGACAGCCCTTTTTAATTCAGTCTGGGAGAATCTTTTTTCACTAATTTATTGGAAACAGATTTGTCCACAGGCTGCTTAATGATGACATGTTCACTATTTTTCCAATTTTGTAGTTTTCAAAATTGTCTGCACGTCCATTTTTTGTTAAATAGCCCAGTTTGTAAAAGAAACCCATGTATGTTGCACATTTAAAAGTATATTAAATTTAAATTTATATTATGTATATTATACTGTAGGCTGCACACTTTCCTATTATAATTTGTCAATTTGCAGATTCTCTACAGGCTCGTGCCTGTCATGATGCACTTCTCTACACAAAGCAGTTCTCTGTAATTTGCTGTTGGTCATTTGTCTTTTTCATTTTTTTTGGGATGTTTTACATTTAGTAATGAACATAAGTCAAGGTTATTGTTCTTTTTGGCGTAAAATCACATCTTTTTCCTCCCCATCTTTTTTTATTGCTCAGGTTTCATGTGTATTAAGTGTGGCCATTAGACATCTGAGAGATTCAAGTTT
>JAPMOB010227541.1:0-25719 GCA_029875015.1 Lepomis gibbosus
ATATATATATATATGTGTATTCACATATATATGTATACATACATATATGTTTTGTAAAATAAAAGGGAAATACAGGTTTAGCTGATGTTTACCGAGCCTTGTATTGTCATTTCTTGTATATTTTGTATGTTAAATTTTTTGTAATTTTTAAGACTGCAGTGCTTTTTGAAATTATTCAAAGGGAATACCTTGCATCATACTGTAGGCTCTAAAGTAGTGTATATCAATAAAACAAAAAACTCAGCTCCGGCTTCATGTCACTTTTTCTGTCATGTCTTTGATACAAAAGCAGCCCTTTCTTTGCCAACTCGACCTGGACACACTCTTTCCTTCTAACAAAGTGTCCCACCAACCCCTGTTCACAACTCAGCACATAAGTATTTACTCAATGATTAAACTACTTTCTGAACATAACAAATATAACATTGAAGTGCTACTTTATTAATCCCCTCGGATGAATATGAGTGCAACTGTAAACACATTCGTTCACAAAATGTTAAACTCATATGTACGGAGGGCGCTGGTTCTGATTTGCATCAATTTAAGCAAAGTTAGTGAATTAAATGGATATGATGCACAATTGCAAAGTCAGTATAGAATTTGAAAATGTATGTCATTTTTATTTATTTGACAAATTGACAAAACTCTGTAACTCTGGTAGCAATGTATCATGGTGTCCGCGGGGTATTAAAAATTCTTAAAGGGTGATAAATCAATTTTGCGAAAATTAAGGCCATTAAAAAGTATTAAAAAGTCTTGATTGCCATTTAACAAGGTATTACATTTTGAAGATATCTTTTTCAATGTTAAACCCTGTTTAGTCAAAAGTTTGCTAAAAGTGTGGCTGAACTAGTCTATTTATAATGCAGAACTAAAGAGGCAGTGCTTAGCGACTGTGTGAATCGTTTCTGTAACGTTAGGCGCAGGGATCTGCCGTCACAAAACATTGAACCGTAGTCTCCGACCGTAATCTCCCACCCCGCCGGACCCTGAATGCTAATCGTCCAAAACATAGTCGCTCTGTGGCCACTTGAACAGCCCCGTTCCTCAAAAACAAGCGCGAGATGCGCCGCCAGCAGCTGAATCGATAAGACCGACGAAAAAAGTGAAAATTCAAGTGTGTGCTTGCTATTTAGCTAAATCGGTGCCTTTTATTGAAACACATTTTCATAAAGCCGATGCTGTCGTCACTTTTGTGAACAGATCATACACAGCCTGCATGGAGCGGGATTTTTTTTTAAAGTTTGATGTATGCAACAAACTTGTTGAACTTATTGTTTTGCATAAATGGTTATGATTATTGACGAGTTAGTACCCTGCCCAAAATCAAGGTTGGAGACTATCATGTAGCCTAGAGCATTTTTCTTGCACAAAGTTAATGAATAAAAAACAACCCCAAACTGAAACAGCTGTAATTATTAATATACTAGTCGTAAGTTTTATATTATTAGGCTATATGAAATTATATTGAGTATAGTAACATAATGAATATATTAATATCAAACTTACAGTTTAGAGTTTATTAAATTAACAATATACTTTTAATTTAATGTTGTAATATTATAGCTACTAATACAGTCATTGAGACTAATCCTCTTCCAGGTACATAAACTTCATAGCTTATGTAAGACAGTTGCTTTTCGCTGGAAATCTGACCAGTCCTTCACATAGAAAACAGTTGGGCCATACAGGCTGTTAAAGGCAACTGAGAAAGTAGGTGATACCTCAGTTTTTAGGTGGCGTTACAACCTGATGACATATATGTTACAAATATATTTCAATTCCATTTAAAAACTCAAAAATGTCCTTGGTGTGTGGCTGATTTAATCGGTTACAGCTCAAAGTGGCGTGGCAGTCTTAAAATATTTTGAAAGTCTTAAAAAGGTATTGAATTTTATTTCAGGATTCGTGTATATCCTGATTATTAATAGGTCCATACTTAGCAAATATCTGCTGATGAAGACCGCCAAACTTAAATCTCTCTGGAAAAAAAATCAACAGTGTTAAAACCGCCAAGCGTTTGATCATACTTTATCTTTTCTGTGTGTATGTGTCCTTCAAATTTGGATTTGTGTACTCTGGTTTCTGTTGCTGTCAGCGCTCTTTGTTGACATGGAGCTGAAACTCAGTAACCAGCTGCTTCTTTTCACCTGCCAGCGAGGAGCCTCACCATGAGGGTGAACGCTAGTGGCCGATTTACGTCCATGACAGTTAGCACCTGCTGTACCGTCGATGTGAGTTAACTGGTAGTCTCCTAACACAAAATGTCACCACAAAAATGGACCTACACTCTGATTATAATTGGGTCAGTAACCAAATGGCATAGGCCTAGTGCATGTAGGGCAGAGGACACATCACATCTTTTAAAATTTAATTATTCCTTTTATTAAAAGATTTTTTATAGGCAACATTTATTACTGATCCATTTTGAATTCATCTCTTTCAATGAGACCAAATGAAATGTGGATTAATGTCAACATATTTTATTGTTTACAGTCTTATACACAGATCTAAATTCACACAAGTCTCGAACTTGCAACAAAAGAAATATCTCCTCTGCCACCAGAGGTTGACCTAGCCTTGTTTGGGCCAGTATTGCACTCTGGGTAATGTAGGCACAGTAAAGAGGAAAAAACAAAAACAAAACTGTCAGCAGGCCTGTCACAGAAAAAAAAACAACTTGTGCAGCTTGTAGACAGTACTCCGGTCAGAAGCAGGAATTAAAGTGTGCTTCAGACTGATCGTTAGAAAAAGTCTGGAAACAAAAAACAGAAGAGGTCTTGTAGCGGAGGTCGGTCATTTTAAAAGGCTGCAGGACGTGCCTCTGTCTTTTTGCATTTAATAACAAAATCTCCAATTCATCAATCCACTCTGTTAAAGGAGCTGGGTCACGTAACTGATTGAAGCAAATCTGTAGTGCTTGGTAAAGGTCTACATGAGATGACATGTACGTCACACACACATCTTTTCCTTTCTTTCTTTTTTTAAACAGAAAAAATAAGTTACAAATTAGTTGGGACACTGGCACATCTGTGGTGTTGCTGTAGTTTTAATTGATAGTCGCTGCAGCTCAAGGTTAGCTGAAATTAATCTGTGACAGTTGAGTTAAGTACAGTTTGATATTCCCTCTGTTGGTTCAGTAGTCTTTATGGCTTTTTGTCTCTCTCTCTTTAAATGGCACAACTACAATGCTGGAGGCCATCAACTCAATACATATTGTGCATGCACAAACACAAATCTGTGTTTGCACAGAGCTAACACAAAGGATAATAAAGGCTGAAAAAAACAAGGTCATCTTTGTAGTGGTTAAGAGTGAACATTTAGAAATATACGAAGAAGATTGGATGCAGAAGTGGCTTGTACAGCCTCAAGCATTTCAGGATCTGTACAGTTTTTAACGGGGCACACAGAGAGAGAGCATTTAAATATACATGCTTATTTGGCTTAGTAGAGCCACTGATAAGAGTGTGTCCAGGCTCTACACCACCGCTTCTCCACAACCAGCTATTACAGTAGGTACAAATACACAAAAATGCTATGTGTGACATCCACAATGTCATTAGCTCCACGTTGCTTCACTAGTGGACATCCAAACTCCAGCAGTGGCTTCAGGAGTGTCGGGGCCAGCAGTGTCAGTGTGTATTAATACATGGCAGGATCATGGAAAAGGGCAGAGGTTCAGTAGTTGTTTAAAGTGGCACTTAAATGGAACTGGAACTTAAAGAGTTGTGTATTTGGGAGGCGAGTGCCCTTCATCGGGAGGTTAATTTGAGGGAGGCGGAGATAAATGAGGGGGTGGTGGTCAGTTACAGAAGACCAAGTGGACCTGCTGGCCGTAGAAGGGGTGATTGGAGCGCTCGGCTACGGCCTGCCTGGCGATCTCCTCACTGGGGAAGCTGATCAAGGCCTCGCCGCTGCACTGGCCACTGAAGTTGTACAAGATGAGAACGGCGTCTGGCTGGAGCTGCAGAAGAAGAAAAACAAAGACAAAATGCACATGAGACAGGAAGCAACTTTATTGCAGCTGCACAATGAAACCACCAGGGGGAGCCCATAAAGCAGAGGATGAACAAATTCATCAAACTGGTCCAGTAGGTAGGGGGGAAAAAAAGAGATTAATGGGCAGACTACAGACAGCCAAAGCAGAATTCATGTTGTTCCCAGGAGCCCAGGAGGTAGGCTCTGATGCCACATACATTCATTATCTGTTAGTCTGCATGCATCCACGTCTAGCTTCAAAATCAAAGTTTGATGCAAAAAGGAAAGGAAAAATCAGTTTCTTTAAGCCACGCAGGTGTGAAACAACTCACTGATCACGTGAGAAATGACAGCAGTAAAATGCATGAAGTCTACATGTTAGAGAATGACATGCCAGAGCACGAGAGCGGGAGACGGTGTGAGAAGGACAATGCATTCAGGAGAGCATTCACTGGAAATAGTCAAGGGTAGTGAGGAAGGAACCATTTTCATGAGGAGGTCTAGTGAAGGAGTGCTGAATCAAGAACTGACAATGCCATTTGTATTTTATCACTGATCCTAAAGCAAAGACCGAGTGTCTGCAGTTTTTTTTCCAGTGAGCAGTGCTTGGTATTTTAACTGGGTAGTTTGTCTGCAGGCTCTCAGTCCAACACATGAAACCTGAGTGATTTAACGGTTTCTTTCCTTCTCTCAGGTTCAGCTTGTGTTAGTGAATGAAATCACATTTGATACAATGTGCGCCATACACAGAATATACAAAATATCAAGGACCAGACATCTGCCAAATATCGCCTTACAGCGTTTTAAACATTCCTTAGGTCATTAGATGTCCTATTATCTTTTCCTAATTCACTGATCATTTATTTCTTATGTTTAATTCTTACTTAGAGCAACACCAAAATGTGGTACTTTAAATACCAAACTTCCTGCATAGAGCGGGTATCTGCACATCATGCCACAAGCAAATTCTGCAGGTGGCCGAGGCGCCACAAATCCACAAGTTGTAAACTGAACTGATAATCCACATTTTTGAATAAACAAAAGGCACAAGGCAGGCACAGAATCAGCAATAAACTCTGCTATATCTACAGTAAGTCATTGTGGCAGTGAAGTTTATGAATGAGGAACAACAGCTTTGGCCTGGAGTCAACTCTTCAGAGGATTTAAAATTTCAAAGCTGTTTCCTATGTCCCCCATATTTCATACATTCTGTGTAATGTGTCAGGACTCAGCACTCCCAACAGGCCTACAGGAAAGACTTCAGTTGAGGCAGATTTGATTGGGAAGATTAGATTGGGTAGCAGCAGTGCCGACGTGCCAGGTCAGGAGCTCAGAACCTTGTTGGCTAAGTTGGGCATTCCTATTTAGTCCTGTCGCATTATTGTTTAGCTGGTACATGTAAAATGGCTCACGTGGGGTAAAAATATTGTATATAAAAAAAATATTGTGGTGATTTGTTCTTATGGTAAGAGAGAAATTTGTCCACTGTAGCGGCAATCGTGTTTTATTATATGCTGGGACGTCTTGCCCCACAAATGATCCATATAGTGAGTACAATAATAAGTGAAATTTCATGCCAGCTATGTTAAACAAATACTTTTCTTTTTCAGAACCTCTGACCTTCGGGAACTGTAGGATGTGAGTTCATGTTGAATCAGTGGCCTTTACTAGAGTGGTCAAACTCAGAATAAGCACTGTTTTGTTGGATTGCAGGTTAAAAAGATGTACAATCATTGAAATGTTAAATGACTATATTTCAATGGAAAGCAGGCATCTGCAACATGTTTGTTAAACGCTTTTTGTAGCCTGTAATGGGATGCTTTAAAAAATCGTCCACTTCCTTTTTAGCCAAATTTGTCCCAACATTAACATTGAAGCCTTCATCAGCATATCACCAACTCAGTACTTAATGGGTAGTTTGATGCTAGTCCATTCCTGCGTGTTGTGTGTTAGCCTGAACATACAGATGTTATTTAGGTCTAGGAAATGCCCTCCCTGTACACTCTGGTTCTCTGGTCTGGAGGCTCTTCTTACCTTGGGGTGAGTCCCTAAAGACAGAGCCATTCTTTGGGCTGAATCAGACTCCTGGCCTGTTCGCTCATCTGAACCATGCTGCTGTACTCGTCAGGGGTGTACTACAGATGGCATAATAACGGACGGACAGTCAGGGATGGAGGCCTCCACATTGTTTTACACATGACAGTACACAGTTTCAGATACACACAAGATGCACAGGTATATACATTTAAATACTCAAGGTTTTTCCGGAAAAAAGAGAGAGAGAGAGAGAGAGAGACAGAGAGAAGATAGAGAGATAGAAAGATAGATACACACACAACAAACCAGAAACACACACACACACTCACTAGTGACTCTACAGGCTTTATTTAAACCACACAGTGTGATTATGCACAAGATTGTGTGGTAAAGAACACCAGTACTAGTGTGAGAACTGTTTTCTCACCCAGGACCAGTGTGAGAAACGCTGCCACAGCCCGAAAAAACACACACACACACACTGTGAGGGTACAATTACGGTAGTTCAGCCAACAGTCAGGACTGGAGTCGTTACACTCTCTCTCTTTGTCAACACACACTCACACACTTCAGCTCTTATTTGGAGTGAATTTGATGCTGCTAGCCTCTACAGTGATGCACTCACACACACACAAATTGGGGTTGTACCAGTACTAAATGACAAAAGTCGTAAGACCAAAAGCAGACCCAAGCTTTGTGCCAACAGCACAACAGCACTACCCTTCCACCTCAAACCACACCCCCACCCCCTCCCCAGCCTGCCAAACAATCTGGAGTCACACCTATCAGAGGTCTTACCTGCTTCAGATGATTCCACCTAATGTGGTCTGGCAGTGAAAAATGTGGGCAGCACAGAGAAGAATTAAAATACTACTAGGGTGTGATTTAACAATAAAAAGCCAATGGAGAATCTTTCTAGCTGCAGGGTTGAGAGCTCAGGTCCTACAGCACTGCCACCTGTGGGAATGCCTACTGTTATCAACATTTAAATTAACCATCATTATCAAGTGGCTGCTGTAAATAGTTGCCACAACTTATGGTAACACTGCACAGGGCCTTCTGCACTCATGCAGCAGAAAAACATTCAAGTACAGTTCTTCTACTTGCAAAATAACCTGCATGGTAATAAAAATACAAATCTGCCAATAAACTTGAATGTCAGCTTTTGCTTTGGTTGCAGATGTACACACTAGGCATCTTTGGGTGGCCCTTACATCCATGCAAACACAAATGCACTTTTAGATCTGTGCCTTCATTTCAGGGCTATACTTATACTATTTCAGGGCTGTACTGACCTGGTATCCCTGGAAGAAGCTGAGAATGTCCTTGACCCCAGTATTGTAGGGCAGGCCTTGCATCCTGACCAGGGCGCCTGGTTGAGGCAGTACAGAAGAGGCGGCGGCTCCGTGGGGTTGGGCTGCCACTGCAGCTGCCAATGCTCCCGGTGGGGCTGCAAAGTAGCTAACTGTGGAAGGAGAAACTGGGGGGCTGGAGAGAGAATATGTCAGGTGAAGGAGGGGAAAAGAGGCAAGGAGTTAGAAAAACACAGAAGGTACAAATAAAAAGGGAGATGTTATAGTTGTTCACTGACCTAGTAGTTAGCTGTAGCTGATGGTGCACTAACCTGGGGTAGTAAGCTGTGTAGTTCATGTTCATATTCATGTACAGGTGTGGGTGAGGGGGGTAGTAGGACAGAGTGTGAGCAGGGTTGTGTGCGGTGGTCTGAGGAGGTCTGGGAGCAGCCAGAAGGGGGGGCTGGTAGAGGGCAGCCTCTGAGAGAATAGCAGGCGGGGTGGGGAAGGCAGCATAGGCTGTGGGCGGAGACAGACCTACAGAAAGAGACAAAGATAAATATATAGTCCTGCCAGTAGTACACAAAGTGTAGTTATAGAGTATTACAACAAGCTTCATGGTGATGTCAAGTGTTACTATTTACTCCCAATCTTGACAGCACCAGTCCTAAAGACACGTTAGACCTCAGGTTTCAGACTAAAGCTGGTCAGTTTAAAAACAGAATTTGCCAACCTTGAGAAAAAAAAACAATTCTTACAAAAAAGGAAGTTCAAGCTTGCAATAGATACTTCTGACCCCAAAGAAATACTACAGAAAAACAGTTAATGTTTCCCATGATTGTGCAGTTTAGAAAAAGGCAGAATTATTAGCATGAAACAATTTATTAATCTGTCGGCCAACTATTGTGATAATTAATTATCGTTTCACCTTTTCCAAAAAAATGACAAGCATTCCCCTAGCTGCAGTTTTACCAACATGAGGATTTGCGTTTTTTTTCTCTTAATATTTTAAACTGAAAATTTTTGGGTTTTGCACTGATGGTCGGTCCAAACAAACGTGAAAAGTATTGATTAAATAGATTGAATAATCAGCAATTTAACTGATGGTGAAAATAATCACTAGTTGTGGCAATAGCGATAATGATTATTTTTCAATACAACATGTGTCATTGTTTAGGCCATCATTGCTATCACTGCCAAGATTTGGGCACACAACAACACTGGTACATAAGGGCAAGCAACACAAGCAGTCAGACAGTAAGACCCAAACGTAACCCAGGGCACTTATTTCAAAGTCATCCATGCAAACAGAACAAAAATAGAACGTTTAATCGATATGGTTAAACTGTCGACTTGTTTAATACGGTCTGGCGTGTGTCACAGCAAGGACTTCGCAGAAAGTTAGAAGAACCAACCTGAATGACAGGCAAACCAATAAAAATAAGACCCAGGCTGGAAAACAATCCAGATTTGTCCTTTAAACAACACATCAGAGCAGAGAGCTTACCATGTAAATGCACACAAATGACGGTATGGATTTATTTACAGACAAACAGCCACTATCAGCAAGAGACTGTGGGTAGCTCTGGTTTCCCCCTCAGTGGCAACACAGTGACACAACACTGCTGACCTTGTGGAGACTGAAGGGTTTCGAGTTTAGTCAGAGTGAAACTACATGCTAAAAGAACTCTGAAACCACCTTTCTCAGGAAACTGTTTCATAAATCCAAGATAAAAAAGGTGAAGATGCGTTAATGAATGATAATTAAAGACAAACACACTCACACACACAGAAAAGTAAAAATTGAAGTGGCTGCCAAAACCAATCTAATCTCCAGCACCAAAGACAGATACGAGCCGTAACAGAGCAAAGTCCACACAGCTACATTCAGTCCGGACTAAACTGGCATCACTGTTTCAGAGGAAGGCAGACACACAGTATCTTAATAAAGAAATAGCAGCAGACTGTGGTGAAATGAAATTTTCAAATATTTTGATATTTAGCCTTTATTTTCATGGATATGACATTGAAGAAAAAAAAAAGTGTATGCAGGCATCAAATATGTCTGCCACCTCATTCAAGAAGCATTTCTAAGTTGATAAGCGGGGAAAAAAGCAATTTATATAATACCAAAAAATCAAATATTGTTCCATCAAAAATTGGTGGCCTGATGAAACATTTGGTGGAGTTAACTCACAGGGAAGCTTGCAGGGTGGAGGGGAGAGGCCGCTGCGGTTCAGCGTTCCTCCCATCAGCACGATGCTCATCTCCTCGGTGGAGCACTGGAACACCTCCACGTAACGGTCCTTCATGGTCTTTTTATGGCACTTCTGGGCAACCATAAACGCCTTGTCTGATGATTTCATTTGGATGAAAGCGTCACCGGAGGGCCGACCCTGCAAAGAAGACAGACGAACAAACAGACAGAATAAATGAAAAACGGTGAGCCCCAAAGTGCAGCACAAATCTATCAACAAAATTCAAAAGGACGAGGCATTTTTACTGCAAAAGTTACATGATGGATTTGGCTGGGTGATCAAGTTCAATCTGACCAAAATCTGTCAGAGCTTGAAATCATAATTTCTTGTTATAATATAAATACAGATGCTTTTGTTCTATTAAAAACAAATTACAACAACATTTGATGAATCTGGGATTTTCACTGCTCAATTTTTTATTCATGTGCATTCATGTTTGGGTTGGAAAGCCTGAACAGCATCACATGGACATGGACATAGACTGTTCTGTAAGGACTAACAGTGCCCTTCCGTGTTTTTTCTTTTAGTTTTTTTCTGGACTGTAGATTTAATTTGAATTTGCTCAGATGTTCTCTGACTTGCAATGTTTGCTTTTACTATAGTGATTTCCAATACCTGACAGAGGGTGAACAGGTATGACATTTAAAATAGTTTTAAGACATGAAGCTTTACAGTTACATTATGCGCCGGAGCCCAAGAGTGTGCACCACTCTGACCTGTTGGTTGAGGACCATGTGAACTCCATGGGGTTTGATGTCAACGGTGTGCTCTCCCATGAACTCCAGGATGTCTTCAATGCCGGCAGTGTAGGGCAAGCCACGGAGGCGGATGCAGTCGCGAGTGCTGCTGGCTGCTGGCAGATAGGGAGGCGTGGCGAGGACTGGGACGGGCATGATAGGTGAAGGAGGCAGTGTGGAGATCAGAGGCGTGGACATATAGCGGTTCAGGACCTGCCAAACACAAAAGACGAAAGGCGATGATGGATTAAAAAGACATTACTGCTATTTTTCTACAAATGCCTGAAATCTTCTGTTAACTCGCTCATGAGACGAGGACAAGACAAGTTAATTTTAGACCCTTTGCCACAGAGGAACTCCAGCACTGTCTATAGGAGGCTTAACTGCAATCACTGAAGTAAAATCAAGTACGGTCCACTTGTAAAATTTCAATTCAGGACAACAGGAACGAGCTGGCAATAAAAATTAAAAAAAAAAACAATATACATTGCGCAATAACAATATATAGTTGTGTGAACTCCACAATTATCTGTCGCAACAGTTTTGTCACATACTTTCAATGCCATGTTTGTGTACTTCTCTACGTTCTCATGACAGCAGTTCTTTGGAAACCTCTGTGATGGGGAAAGCAGCTGTCGTGGCCCATGTTGATTGGTATCACACATAGAAAGGGAAAATGTTTTGGGATTTTTCATTGATAGAGCCTTAATCGCAAAAAATCATCAGTTTGTCTACATATTTATTTATTATTATGATTTGTAGCAAATAGTTGTCCAGCTACTCCCAAGAAAAACATGGACATGTTTGGGTCTAAAATAGAAAACGAAAGCAACAACTTCCTCTCTTCATATTACCAGTCAATGTTATTCTGATACAGACATTTCTCCACAACAACAGCCTCATTATTTTTAGCTTGAATAACTGTATGTAGTATGTCAGCACATTTCCCCACCTGAAGTCTTTAGAATCTTACATTATGTGTTCTTTTTTTCATGTCATTACATGCTCAAAGATTTCTGCCACCCACACAATTAAAAGAATTTACCTGTTGCACCTCAGCCGCAGTACTCCGAAACAGCTCAATATACCGCTTCCCTAGGATCTGCTTGTGCTTCTTCAAGGCATTCTGGGCGTACTCTTCACAAGAGAAGAGCACAAAGGCATCCCCGGTGGGCCGTCCGTCCGGGTACTTGACAAACAGCAGACCCTCGGCACCATCTGTAACTGGGCTCTCGGGGCCGAGGAAGGACAGCACTTCCTGGGGTGTTGCGATGAACGGCAGACCCCGCATACGGATAATCACCTGGTTCTCTTTGGACAGGAACTGCGCCACCTCGTTAGATGTACCTGGAGTCAGAGGACAGCAATGATTAAAGACCTGGCATGATAAGACCATCACAATGACACTCATTTTATTCTCAAACAAAGTTTGTTTGAAAAAGAATGTCTGTAGAAAATGCTGTGCCAATCTATTTGGTAGATGTTGAGATATTTCACAAGATATAGGAAAATTTGACCTGTTAGTGGGCCTAAAGGGAAAAAGTCAGGGGACTAAAGTCATTCAAATTTATCTTCTCTGGAGCATGACCAGCAGTCCATCCAATAGTTGTTGAGATATTTCAGTTAAAATTCTGAAAATCGGCCAACTGACATTGGCAGAGCTACACAGCAAGCGTGGACAAAAATAAACGAGACAGGAACACCTGTGTTTGTTGACAAATTAAGGTATTTCAACACATTGATTCAACAATCACAAAAAAAGTTTATGATAGGAATCATTCTTGATTGATTTGCAATACTGCCCCAAAACGAGCTAGAGAAAGAGAGTGCGATACCATGCAAAAATTTGAAAACATTTGTATCATTCCCCAGTTTATGTGTGGTCATATCTCCTAACCATACCATCATAGCTTCCCCTTTCAAGAGACAACTACAGAACGCTATGGCTGGCTCAGGTCCCGTTCATCAGAGCGCTCTGCCAGGATCTGCTCCAGGATTGTCAGAGCTACCAACTCAGAGTCTGACATACGTGACATCCTATGACAACAGCAATGAGTCAAGTGGTGAACTTAACTTGTGTGTGGTGGTGTTAGGCAATGTTGGAAACTTGCAAACAGAAAGTGTCACCCTGGCTTTGTCCACTGATGTGTGCACACTAGGTACAGTCAGATGAACCATGACAGGTTTTCAAACAGTTTTATTCACTGAACCCCATTACACAATCACCTGCATTTGGTTTCTGGTTTATTTCCTTTGTTTATATCATGTTCCTCTTTATACTGCTACAGTTCAAGAAAATTTGGTTTTGGGTGAGACGTGTGAAAACTACGAGGATATGTTAACTTATATGACCATGCAAACAGGGGCTATAAAAACAAATTGTCTCGTCCTGTCTCGCAGCCAATCCTTCAATGTGCAAGTAAATCCATCTGGCATAATGATCTCAAGTCACAGCAAATGCACTGTATGTATGCATTTCTAACAGTGTTTATGTTGAGTTAAGTTTTGTTTCAAATATCTGGCTTCCTTTCATTGCTTTCCAACTATGTAGAAAGTATAAAGTACACATTAAACTACATGTCCAGACAGATAAAGACCTCACAATGTCTGATTGTCATCCAATAATCACAGTAATCAACATTGTGAATATAAAGTGGCTCAAAGTTTAAATATATTACTACTCGAGCAAAAAACATCAACTAGCCTGTTTTTTTGTTTTGAAGCATTATTGTCTCAGTTCATTCTACTTCTAGTCAAATTAAAACAGCTGTAATATCAAATTTCACTTTCCAAAACAGCCATGCTGCTGCCTGATACACTAAATGTTGTCAACTGTGAACTACTTCCTTTTCTATTGATAAATGCAGCTGTATCTTGTCTGGCTGAACTATTTGCTTAAAGTCCAGTGTGCTGTCAATCTGTACTGATCTTAACTCATCGGAGTAAAGTCCACAGTCAGACTAGCAGCCACTGTGAGTTATCTGCTCCGAGTGACTGTTTCTTTGTCTGCTATCTCCGTCCCGTGTTACTGCTGGCTGCTGCTCTATGGTCCAGAGGCCCCGGGCCCTGCCTTTGTCTCTTCACACCCCCTTTGTAGTAGCACTGAGCCAGTCATTGCACTGGCCGTCAGCCTTCACTCCCTCAGGGGAGTGGAGCTGGAGGCTGAACCGAACAGGTGAGCTGCTGTTAGCTGAGAGTAAAATTTCTCTCCAACTGGCCTCTGAAAGGTTGGGCTGGGCTGGGGATGAGGAAGTGAGGAAGGGATGGGGGGCAGTGGGGGGAAGCTCCTCACAAAGCGTCTTTCATTAGTCCAAGATAAGCTGCTGGAGAGTCACTGGGATGGGGCAAAGATACAGGTAATAGGAGAGAGAGCCAGAGCGCAAATGAGAGCCCTTCTTTTACGGTCACTAAAGAGCTGCTCTTTTACAGATGTGGAAGGTTCTTGTTTTTCCTCAAAGATGCGAGAAAGCCATGAAATAGAAGTCTACCCCACACTAACAGAAAGCCTTTCACCACGACTCTTCATACAAACATGGTAAGAGAGGAAAGGAAGAAAAAAAAAAATCTGAAATCTGACCTCCAGCAATCTTGAGGAATTCCTCTCCTGTGGCCTTGTAGACCTGTGAAGACAAGGGGGAAACTGGATTTAGTCATAAAGAACAATTTAACTGATACAGGTGTTACAAACCCAAAAATGAATATATCTTCACACTGACAAAAAATAAAGACAGCAGTAAAAAAACAAGCAGTGGGGGTTTTAAGCAATATTGAATATTAAGAGAATTCATTAAATTACTTCCTACTACAGGACGTTTACAGACTCACATTGACTACCTAGGGACCTAAAAGGAGTCTATAGTGTTCAGCTAAGCATATTTTCAAAACACACAAAGCAAAATTACAGTATAACTAAACAAGAAGTAAATCCTGATTCTAACCTCGATGTAGCGGCTGCCCATATGGTGCTTGTGGCGCTCCAGAGCCAGGTCCCTGTGCTCTGAGTTGATGAAACGAACCAAGGCCTCGCCATTCCTTCTGCCCTGAGCGTTAAGACACAGGGCCACGCCACCCCTGAGACACAGGTGCACAGATCCACGCATGAGTATGAGCATAGTTAATAATATGGAATGGAGCCACGGTCAGGAATAAAACTTCCGCAACATGTACTTGATGATACTGTTATCAGAACTGTGTTCAACATGATTTAATTCAATAGAAACAAACAAACAAACACACACCTCACTGAAGTCACAGCTACCTTTAGCTTTTATTAGAGTTTTTTCCATACAGGTTTTCCCTGCAAACACCCACATGAAATAAAAAAAGGGAGCTACACGTGGGTATTTACCCAAGACCTGTGTCAGGTCAAATCCCAGTGTGTCAGTTCTTATCTATTGTATTCCCGTTAATTTTTTTGGTATACAGCACCTGTCCCTTTTTGGTGCTATGGATGGTCAAATTACTATCCTAGCCTACTACACAAAAAATGTTTAGTCCCTTTAAACTCATCACATTAGCATTTAACGCTAATCTTGGAAGGCCCTACTGGACATTTAAAAGTAATTTATGTGTGCTACGAACATTGACAATTTCAAAACTGATTTTGCAGTCACATTGGCAAATGTGGGAGCACCATCTGTTTCAAAAAAGGAAACAAAAAGACACAAATCTGTACTCTAACACACATGCTGACAGCTCAAAAAATCACTGAACTGTTTTGATGCAGCTGAAGTTTAAATAAAGGTTAGTGGAGTAATGGGGCTGTTGGAAGGTCCACTTTGAGTACAACATACTTGGCAATACTGAGGCCTTTAAAGAAGCGAGCAATGTCTTGGTCTGAGGACTGCCATGGAAGCCCTCGCGCTCTGATCACTGTCTCATTGTCCACTGGCTCAGTCTTACTGCTGAAGAGGGAGGGAGAAAAACATTAATGACATTCTGATCATATTTAGAAAAGGAAGCATTATAATAACTGAATATCAAAAGCATCCCTGTAGATGAGTATAACTTGTTGGAAAAAAAACAAAAACACCATTGCTCTTGTTAAATTGCCCACAGACTGCAGACACAGAGGCCACTCACAGTAAGTGCTGAACAGAGTAACGTACCCCCATGATTAAATGTCAGCGGGTTGTCAAGGTGACAAGCTTTTGCTTGTCTGAGAACAGCAGGATTTGGTGCTCTGCTACTAGATAGCCAGGTAAGCACTTGATGGCAAAGTTGGACAGCTTTAATAACACACTTGTGGTTTTCCTTGTTGCTGTAATCAATCCTAAGGTCTAAATATGTCTGGATGCGAATGTCAGTCTGTAAACAGCACTGCTGGTAACAGGTTTGGCAGGAACGCACACAAACATGGAGTGAGATACATCCACACTGATTTTAATACATACCATGTGCCGGAATCAAACTTGTACTTCACTGTTTCAACACAGGAGAACGTGTGATCTGAAAAAGAAAATTACGTTATCGAATGTGTTGTTGGATCCTGAAGGTCCAAAACAATGCTCTCTCTTTTCTGTAGTGAACAGGTTCACCCTGTCAAGCACTGTGTGTTTTAAGCGCTACACATTCCTTTTACTTATCACACCCAGAGAAATACTTAGCTGTTATTAAGGAGGCAAAGCCAGAGGCGACAGCAACAGTAAAGACAGAAGATATCAGATCAGCGTTTGATTTAGTTATGCTCCAACATGTCTGGAGTCAGCGATAAAGGCAGCGAATAAGAGGGTTTGCTTCTTGTTAAGAAGACACACTTGAAAAAATAGTTTCAGTATCTTTTATTAGCACATACACATTTGTGGCTTAACTAGAAAGTGTTTTTTGTGTAAACATTTAGGCTTTGTTCCACTTTACATCAAATTTAAAAAAAAACAAGCAAGACAGGTTATGGGACAATGCTCAAATACTTTAGTTTTGCAGTGGCAGTCGGTGCTGATTACATAAACCCAAACCATCAGGTATTCAAAGTAGGTTAGCGCACACTAACAACTGCTTGTGAATGCCAGTGTACTGGTCTTCATATGGGCCTGGCATTTTTCTATTTTCTCTAAACAGGTTACTTCAGAGTTCAGGGTCAGCTCAATGTCAGATAATTTTAGGTACACAGTCTGGCGGTTACTTACTGTAGGGCTCAGCCAGGATGCAAAGTGTCAGCTGTACCATGCTCCTCACCTCCTTCACCCCCATCAACTGCTCCGACACGGCAGGAAGACCAACATCTGCACACATGGTTAAGGACCCTGAACAGTTTAAGCTTTAAGTTTGATTTGTCACACTGCTAGGATTCATAACCCTCTTCCTTGTACTTTAGTAACTGTAAACTGAAATTGGAAAAGAAGAGCCTTCCTACTCAGTAAATACAGCTCTGCTTATCAAAAGGGGTGTCCATTAATACTTTAAATGTATCTTCCCTGAAACATACAGAAAAAAAGGAGTATTCAGAACAGAGTATCAATAAGCTGGGACTATGAAAAATAAAATTTTTGTCTACAGGCTAGCCAAGGATACATTCCAACATGGAGGAGAGTGTGAGCCTCTGCGCAGGAGCGGCGTTGGGGCAGCATTTCTCAAACTCCTTCCTCAGATCCACAAATGAAAAGAAACATTCAGGAAGGACAAGATTCTGAAAAGGAAGAGACAAAAAAATAAATAAATAAAAGGATTCAGTATGACAATATGGACATCTGGATATTGGGTACACATGGAAGCTAATGGACAAAGAGATTAAAAAGAGAGAGAATTATATCAGGAACACAAAAAGGATGAAAAACATAACTGAAGAGAAATGCGTACCTTTTTGAAATTAACATCATACCCTTGAAGCTTATTGCATTTAACTGCAGCACATTTCTGGTAATTAACTAGTTATATATATATTTAAGGTCTCCATATGGTTTATCACACACTGTCATCTAACTGGAGCCATGAATAGAGAAGACAAAGACTGGTTTGTTTAGTGGGATTACTGATATTCCAGAGTAGAGCATGACATGCTGGTGTTTAAACAGTTCACAAAACACACACACGCCTTTTTATAAACATTTTCATTTTAACAAAGAAACTAATATTTTGCTAACTACACTGCAACATGCCAATTAAACTGTATAACATGTGTCTGTAGTGGGAGCCATTACCTTTTTGGAAGCTTCAGGGTGGAGCGCTTGACGGATGACAAGGGGACTGTTGACACAAAGTGTGTAAGAGCTTCTGCCGAGGCATTTCAGTTCTGATGACACTGACTGCTGGAACTAGATAATGAAACAGGAAGGAGAAAAGAAAATTAAACATGGATTTTATTTTTAAAAACAGGAAAGCGGGACTGCCAATATCAAATCTAAACCTGTCTAATATATCTTAAAAAGTATCCTCAGAGGAAAAAAAAAATAAGATGCTATTTACTTGGATTAATTCACTCCCATTAAGTTACAAACATTTAGTGACTTCAAACTCAATAAATAAGCATGTGTATATCTGTTGTGCAAACACCATCCACTATGTGAAAGTGAGAATAACACTGTGGACTTTAACCTAGGCAGACAAGTGAAGGTGGTGTTTGACATTTGACTGTGTTTGTTTCTCATTAGGAACAGGGCTTGCCTAACAGGTTTTTGTGTTTGCCTGGTGAGGGAGGGAGCAGACAAGGAGAGGAATGATCACACCACTAAGAACCAGGATCACAGTTTTTCTCTCCAGTCAGTCACAAGCCAGACAAGAGGAAAAACAACCCATACGAGTCCAACCTGCCTGTCTCCACTTTTACGCAAACTCTGGTGACTCCAACACCCAATCCTAAATACCAGCAACTCCCACGTATGCACTTTTATTTATAACTACCACTTACAATGAGCCTAATTCCTTGTGTTGTGTTGGCAGCATGTCACTGTCAACAGAGGCCATGTCTTCAATACCAACAAACACTGAGGCAAGTGATACCTGATGTCAGAGGATTGCATTTCTGAGAATGCTTTACATAGTTTTCTATGTTTTTTTCAAGGGCAGCCAAGTAAACATATTTGAAAGCTGTATAGGGCAATTTTAACTTACAACAACAATGCCTCCAAAGACTACAAGATTATTAACACTATTGTCTCGTAAAGTTAAGAGCATCCCATTGAGGTCCTGTGCTGAAATTAAGTCCAATATTTGGGCACCCTTTGCATGGGTTAGATCTACCAAATGGTGACAAAAATGTCTCTGTGCCTTTTCACGATTGCCATATCCCGTAAAATCAGATTACCTGAGCTTGTGTGCTTAAATTCACATTGTGCAGTGCTGCCATTTGGTTGAGAGCCATTGGGAGTCAACCACTGACAGGCAAGACAAAACAAGTGAAAGCTGTTGATTCTCAGTGAGAATTATAATAATACTAGTAACACTTTCACATACCACTGGGAGTTAGTAGATTGACTGTTAATATTAAGGAATGGGTCTGATTTAGACCACTACTGCGCATGGAATTAAGCTTCTGAAATTGAATATAATGTCACTAATAATTTGTAAATCAAACTTCTTATGCATAATTATTCTCTCTCTCTCTCAATATTTTCACTCTGACCAAGATCTACCAACCAAAAGTCAACCAGTTTTTGTCCTCTTGGTCCACATTGGACAAAATCTATTTAGGCAATTGCTTAAAAGGACGAGAATGTAAGGACCATAAAAGGGGGTATATGGTATTTCATGAACCGGCTCCCACCAGACTACTTTGCATAATAGACATCTTGAAAGCTCTCTGAAGTCATATTGACTAGAATGCTGCTTGTATTGACTTGCTGCTCAATGTTCACATGCAAGACAGAGACTTACTTTTGCTCATGTCATTAGCCACTTTGGACAGTTGTAATGTTTTGTTCTTGTCTTCTTCACTGAATCTTCAAAGTCACCTTTGTAAGTGCAAAATTAGACCGTCTGGGTGTGAGACTACCTTAAATCCAGTGACTGATGAGTTTCACATGACCACTGCCAATATATGTCAGATCCTCAGACAGAGAGAGTATTAGGAGGTGCGTGTTGAAGCATGCAGCTTAACAGTCAGAAAGAAATGCAAGACTATTTGGAAACAGCAACCAGCTGCTGACAACGGAACGAATGCTTCGGGGTTAGATTAAGGGGGTTTGGGATGGCTGGACAGAAACCGGCAAGAATCATCAATCTGAGATTAAACACCTTGGGTATTTGCAGTGGGCCCATGAATACCAGCAAACCTATAAAGTTGCAAAATATCACTGGTAATTTAACTTTGTCTTAAAGAAAAATACACAAAGTTATTTTCAAAACTACAAATTTTGTAAAAATCCTCTTTCTGCACAACCTCTGTTTGCTGTTGTGTAATTGTGAGTAAAAACAAAAGACATGGACATTGCCATTCTTTCAAGTAAGCCCCACTGCCTCGTTCTCATTATGCTGTAAATTTTTCTGTGATTTTGTGGGTTAAGATCATATGAAAACAGAAGCTGCACCTCATTAAGGTCAAGATCCTTGACAATTTCCAAAAATGTTGCCATGGCTCTGATAAAATGTAGATCAGCAACATAATCCAGATAAGGCACCACAAAGTTTCTACATACCAGTATGATGGTTTTACATTAAGCAAGTGAATGTATCACATGAGATGCAGAAGGTTTACGTGCTAGTGGTGGGAAGCATCACATGGATATCCTATGTTGTTTATGAAAATAAAGTCCAATGTCCTTTGCAGTAGGAATAACCCCTTACAATAAACACACACATTTAAGACCGGGAACAGCTATTTAAAACAGAAAATCTGAAAAGCATCCATACTTAAAGCTATTAAACAAGTGAATTACAATGTTGCCGTGGTGACCGGGATCTGATAAAAGGGTTATTAGCCGACAGGCCCACCATAGTTAAACAACAGGATAATTGGATGACAGATGTGTTGGCTGTCATTCTGATGCCAAACCTAAATTACAACAAACTGTATACTTCAGGTACATTTTGTTAACAGGTTATACCACATGCTCAACTGCGTATGTAACCACAATACCATTTTTAAGTTGAAAGGTGGAGCCCAGAAACAATTTGTGAAACAATACAGAGGTGAAAGCACAGCGATCATTACACACAATTATCATACAAAATAAAACAATAGAATTCATTCTTGGACATCTTGACAACATCAAATTGATCTGCCCCTTAACATTTTGATCAGTTTAGCTCAATTTGCATATTATACTGCTAAAGTAAACAAACTGTCCTGACCACATATCAACATACAGCATCTCAACAGCACACCACGTATTAAAGCCTTTAAACGACAGCCACTGCTGGAGATGTAATTGTCAAAGTAGCAAACAAGAAGTAAAAAAAAAGACACAATTGTGAAATTTAAAGTCCCTGAATTTGAATTTCCTCATTCAGTGAACGAGTCAAGGGATTGTTCAATGAATGTGCATATTCTGTGCATGTACAGAAGTCACCTGGAGAGTCTTTGCTTTTTGTTTGAGTTGCACGTGCCTCAAAGCTCACAACAACACAAATCAGCTACGCTTTTAGCCCAAAGTAAAACAAAACCTCTGACTTTCATTGTACGAACAGTAAACACAAAAATCCAAAACTGATACTTCATAGTTCTGTAGATTAATTCAGCTGCACATTTTAGGCACAGCCATCCAGCACAATTTCATGTTTACAGTGATAACAGGTCTAATGTTTGCCCATAGCTGTACATGCAGCTCCACCTTAGCCAATCACTAAAGCCGGATTACTGAGAGAAAAGCAAATGTTTTAGAAGACGTAGCGGCACACCCTGTCCCTTTCTCCTCCATGTCAAAAACCACAGGCTAAATTGAGTAAAGAAGCTGATCAGAAGTCATAACTTGCACTGACAACAGATAGGTAGACAAAAGCCCATTGAGCCAAAATCATGAACAGACCACAGGAAAAAAACAAAAAACAAAAAATAGGTGCTTCCACCTTAAATTAGTTACATTTCATTTTCAATGACAATAACTTATTAGTCTGAATATAGTTGTATATAAAAAAAGTTTTGCAACTTGCTGCCAAAAACATGGCAATAAATATGCAAATATACATCCAACTGTTTTAATCAAATAAATAATTCTAACGACACGGTCATAATTGTCATGCCTTATAAGTACACTTGGCCCTGCTATCAAAATTAGCTGCTCATTCCCAGTCATGTGATAACCCATGTTACTTTCTTTATGATACTGTAATCTTACTGTACGAAGAAATGAAAATGAAATGTTACTTAGTTCAGTTCTAAATCAACATGTTTCTCAAACATTATTTCAGGACTCACACATGCTAAAGACACAAATTTCTCTTGAACAAACTTCCCGTCTCTACCCCTCGGAGTGGCATTTCTACAGATGAGGGGGGAGGAAGTGGCCTTTGTACATGGTCCTATCAGAGTTTTCACTCCAGTGTAGCCGGACTATTTGTATGCAGAGGTGAGGTAGGGTGGTGGTGGCTGAAACAAACTCTGATAAGAGCAGCAGGGAGTGCCAGGGCAGTCCCTGTGCTAACTGTGAAAGGCAACTAAAGCTAAGCACACACTGCACATTGGCATATCCCATGGCTAAACTCACGATAGATTAAAATCGTGCATGATGGGGAAAGACTTTTCCAACAGCAATTAGGGTATAAGAGTTAATGTTATATAATAATTCTCTGAGTTTACATGAACTTCATCATGAGCAATTCCTGTTGGTTTCAATCAAACAATCATTGCAAAAAAAAACCAACACTATTTTTTTATGGTTAGGGGATAAGGAAAATGTAGTTTATTCACTTATTCCATGCCTACGCGTACTCATAACCCAGTTTCTAAAACATTATTTACAAAGTTTCCAGTGCTAAACAATAGGTTACCAGCGTGAGGAAACCATCTTACACTGCAGAGCCTGTTCACCCACTGTACCATTAGTCTTCAGAACATCTTTTCAAGCTGTACAGTCGCAAAGTTTTCTTTCATAGCAGTAACCTTTAATACACTTGTAAAGTTAAGTTAAACTTGAGTGCAAAAATTATTTTAAAATAATCAGGTTATTGCAGTGAAGTATATACTCCAATTTTCTGGTTCAGTATGATTTCTGACTATAACCTGCTTGTCTGAATGTAAACATAGTGATTGTAGCAACAGGAACAGAAGTCAATATCAAAATTCTTTTAAGATCTTGCTTTTGTAGAGGCATCATGGTGACAATTTGGTCTTAGGAATCTTTAGACACACCCAGCAGAGAAGAAAGAGCCATGACGATGAGCTGCAATAACTATCATCATGGGTTTGAGTTCTTACAAATCAGACACATTTTTGTGTCATCCATACACAGCCTTTGGCTGTAATGGTGAAACCCAGGTTGTGTGAATCATGTGGTCCATCATGTTAACCATGTCATAATATGGTCTTTGCCAGCAAGCACCAAACAGAAATATAACTAACGTAACCCAATGCCGTAGTCAGCAATTCTGACTGTGGTTTGAAATGGTCGAAACACAATTACATAGTGAAAAGAGGATGAAGTTATTCAGTTTTAAAGCAACAACGATAACAACAACAACAACGAGGTGTGTAGGTCTCTCATCACATGCTCTCTACAGGCCGTGACATGCTGTCAATGTCCTGTACTAAAGCCAAGCCTCTACAGTCAGGAACAACTTGACTACAGCTAAACCATCCGTCAGCCCGCTCCCAGGAACCACACTGAACTGCAGGTGTGACGCGCACACACACCATGTGTCACAGCTACAGTCATTAAACAGACGCTCGAGTACAAACATGTCGTCAGCCATCAACTTAAACATGCAATTATTCTGACAGAGCCCTGAAAGTTGTTATTTTGAATTTATACTTTTTTAATATAGTTTTTTTATGTCTTATCAAGCGTGTTCACATGGGAATAGGGCTGCAACTAACTATTTTTTTCACTGATTAATCTGTATAATTTTCTCAGTTAATTGATTATTGTTTGGTCTATAAAATGTCAGAAAATGGGCATTGTTTCCCTAAACTCAAGATGAAGTCCTGTTTTGTCCACAAATCAAAAATATTCAGTTTACTGCAATAGAGGAGTAAAGAAACCAGAAAATATTCACACTTAAGAAGCTAGAATCTGAGAATATTTACTTTTTGTCCCTTAAATAACTCAAACCAGTTAATCAAAACAGTTGGCAATTAATTTAATAGTTGAGAAGCAATAGTTTAATCGTTGCAGCTCTACATGTCAAATGATCGAATGCTTCAGACAGATTAGATATTTTTCAACTCAGTGGTGGCTGAACAACCATTAAGGCAGAAGCATTTTTGTTATATTTGTTAAAATTCTCTTTACACCCTGACAGTAATCAATAAATCAAATGCTGTAACAAAAAAAATGAATAGCAAAGCCAATCACTTTATTCGGACCAAATGAAATGACAGGCTGGCCTACCTGCGCACTTATTGTGCATGAAAATGCATTTTCAGGGAGTGGCTGTGATGAGAGGACTTTAGGGAGGGCTTTTGATATGTATCACCGCACAGAGTATAATGTATGGGCTTTAAAGTCTGAGATGCCGCTCATGGTTGGAAAAAAGAAGGGGGGACTGATCACATGTGCATCTGTATTCTGCAACTTGAACTTGTCTCCTTTAAAGCATTTAATAAACATTGCAGTGCGTAAATTTGTCAAATTTGATTGTTGATCTGCTTCTTGTGTAATGCAAAAGCATTATGCAAAATGTATCAGTAGGTTTGTAAAATTGCAAAAGCATTAACAGATCCAAGTGCATGTGTAACATTGCTTATGAAATTTAACATAGTACGTTCACAATGTTAATGGGTTTAGTTGGCAAACTGTATGGAAGCCACATGTTAAACAGCCCTGCTAATCTCTCCAGCCTTCTCTACCTCAATAAATCTTTCACCAAAGAAAACCAACAGATGTCCTTGGGGGTTCTGACCACACAGGTCAATAAGGCAAGCCCGCCAATAAGAGGCAGCTGCTCGTTTCCCTCTGTCATTGAACAAGTTGGAATGGACTACACATCAACAGAAATAAAACACTGTGAGGGACATGCTTCATAGCTGCAGTTCTATACAATACTTCAGAAAGGTCCATTTGCTTTTCTGCCCTGTATCAGGGATAAAACTAATCTTAAAAATAGAGAGAAAGTAACCAGTGAGACAAAGGTATGAAAAGAACAAACTGATTACTTGGGTTAATATTTGAATGTTCAGCACACAAACTAGCCTACAGTGGAGCTAAAGTCGTACCTCGTCTGTATGAGGCACAAATAACTTCAGCACCAAATCCCCATGAAATTTTAGCTGTCTTAGGCTATACGTTGAGCCTCATAACCCTAGCAGAATATTGCTATAAAGCTCCAGAAAGAAAAAATAACAATCCCCTTTTCAATCGATCATCCCATCAAACCTGCTTGTGCATCCACAGCTGGCCACACAGGGCTAATATCAACCCTCACACACTGTTCCACCAGTAACGAGAGGTTTTTCTGAAATACTGCATGGGTAGTAAAGTTGCATGTAGTGCAATCGAACACTCTTGTAAGGGTGGTTGAAAAACATGTTTGGCAACACTAGCACTTTAGTCAAAGCACACGTCCCGACAGGGAGGAACCGGAAAGCAAATTCACATATAAGTCCTCAAGAAGTGCCGTAACCAGCTAACTGAAGATGAAGCCCAAGATCTCAAAGCCTCCCCTCCTGACTGTCCCGCAGCCTAAAACAGAGGCGCGGTCCCAGGTAAACATTCCGCCTTCCAGATGTCTGCCGCTTGCATCAGGCCAAGACATGACTAGACCTGTGACTCCTCCTTATCTCCAGATACCTGGAGGCTCTGCCTATCCTACCCCCTGAGCTTCAACAAACTGTCAGCAGAGTTTATCTGTCAGGGCTGAACCAATCACACACATCTCAGCCAGGTGGAAGACCAGGTTTTCTTAAAGGTCATCATTGAAATTTGACACCCTCACATTAACTTACAGTTTAGTACAGAGTCAGGCTTATCACGTCTGATCTCACTCGGGGCAAAAACTGTCACAGGAGAGTTGTCTTTGGTTTAATTGGCTTCTGAATGGTGCTAATGGCAAAGAGATCTTACTGTGCTTTTCATATAGTAGCCTATAAATGAAAGTATCCTACAGCAGTGAGAGATTTTTTATAGAACTTTTATAACTTTCTTTTAAGGCTATTTTAGATGGGAAATTTTACATACTGACATGGCCCTCACATTCAGACCAAGTGAGCTGTAAGACTCACCTGTTGCAGCACTTTATCCAGAGGCTCAGCTTTGACGATGTCTTCCAGAGTCAGTCCTGTCTCCTCTTTACATTGCTCTGTCAGCTCCAAAGTATCTGGTTTGACAAGACACCTCTGAAGCTTCCCGACCTGTGAAAGGATTTAACGTTTCATGGGGCAGAATACAAGGG
>JAPMOB010227542.1:0-26059 GCA_029875015.1 Lepomis gibbosus
CACACACACACACACACACACACACACACACACACACACACTCTCTGCTTGGCAGCACAGTAGTTATTAAAGTCATCATTAGTGAATCTTAGAGGTCTGCGTGTCCTAACCTCGCTGCAGTTTGGAGTGGCTAATTATCCCACCGAACAGCCAGCTGAAGGACAGCCATGCACACGCAGACACACAAATCCCAAATGCTGAGTCAAATTCACTGATATACCTAAATTTACATATAAATAAGACAAATAACGTAGCTGAGGACAGATAGGCTTGATTCTGCATCTCATCACCAACTTGCAAACAGGCACGCACACCAACACATAGACAATCACCAAAGTACACACTGAGCATTAACAAAAAAAAAAGTCACAGTGAAGAAGTGGGACAAAAGCTTTGCCTTGTTAGCATAAGCTGTCATGATACATTTCTGCAATGAGAAGACCAGGGGACTCCACACAGACAGTGTAGCCCTGTCAATGTGTCGGCGTTTTATTCTACCAAGAATCTTAACTTCACGCTTGTCACACTTGATGCTAATATGAGTGAAACCTCATTCTGTCAAAACCTGTTAGTTGACGTGATTATTATTCTTGGCAAGAAAAAAAACCATCTAGTGTAGGAATATGTTGTTTATCTTCAGCTAACATAATGTAATAAGACAGTATAGTCTCCGTGTTTCAATTATGAATATGCACCGCCAGGAACTGCTCCATCTGTGCTGTCTGCTGGAGTTACCAGACGAAAGAAAGTGACACCCGTTCCTATTCTAAAGTCAAACCATGATCTGACGTCGCCGCGCATTGGTAATGCTTAGAAGTTTGTCAGGAGACTCAGGCAAATGGACATGATGATTGATGATTTTGATGATCACACGGAAATGTTCTCAAAATCGTAAAGTAATCTTTTCTCTATGTCGTTACGTACTTTGCAAATTACAGCTTTAACTCTTTAGTAACGCTGTTGAACACTATGTTCTGTGGCATGATAGCGATTGGATCCATACGATCTGGTGTTAGATTAGCATGATCGGGGCATGGAGCATTTAACTGGATAACCATGCTTTATAATCACCTTGTATTGAGATTACACAAGCCCCCGTGGAGTTCTGTTCTGTTACTGCCTCCGGGTGTTAGACAATGTGGATGTGTGATTTCCTTGCATATTGATGAGGTTATCATCCTGTGTTGGGCTGCGCATGTGATCCCATTGGTATAGTTAGGGTTGTTTATTTCCATTCTAGTCTCACACAAGGAAATTGATGATTCAACCTCTCAGATAATTCTTGACAAAGATTAATTGAGTCCTTTGCCTTTGGGTTGGGTGTGCAGGTGTGTGTGTGTGTGTGCGCGCACGGGAGGCATTCAATAATGACTTGAGTTTGAGAAGCTGTGTTTAGTTGAGTGTTGATAAATAATGAGTGCGGATGAATATGTAATAAGCTCAGAACAATACTAACCTGGCATTAACATGCAGCTGGTATCTGGTTGTGTCTGCATATGATTTAACTGGATTGAAATCACACCTGGCACTGAAATCTGTCTCCACTGTTTGCCATGCACTGAGATATTTACATCTTTGAAAAGTGACTGCAAACATCTTTCCAGGTCATTTGGTTTTGTTTCTGCAAACAGAGTTTTTGACATTGCTGAATTGGTAACTGTGCTTACACTAATTTTGGTGATTTGGTATGAAAAGGTGTCGGTGAAAAGAAAGTTACAGTAAGCAACTTGAAGCATGAAGCATGCAAGCACAATGAAGCATGTTTCAGCATTTCAGCGTAATAAGTGAAAAATTGTTTAGCGATGTTCCTGAGCTGAAAATAAATTATTATTTCTGTGACATAGAATGCAAATTAAAGTCTAAAACCACTTCCAGATCTGTTCTTCTGTCTGTACAGACAACATAACATCAGCTGCAGTCTCAATATACATTCTCAGGTTTGAGCTTAGCGAGGCAACTTCGGGGTTAACCCTGGGTTTTCAGGACCACGACGATGGCTCACTTCTTACCTGGGAATATCGCCTTGGTAACTTCTGAATGGCTAACCTCTTCCGGAGCAGGTTATGTTCCAGATAAAAGGTCAAATCTATAAAAGCACCTCTTACTGACCAATCAGCTCCTTTGGGAAATTACATCACCATCTGTACGAGATCCCACAGACTGGTTTATAGGCTGCATTTATATTTGCTGTGGAGAAACTTTTGTATAGCGATATCATATTACAGAGTCTGATTGTTGTAGACTACTAAAGCCTTGTTGGCTAGTACATGTTGTAGGTTTTTAAGATGTGACAGTAAGCCTACTTACTGCTTTGAAATGTGTTTTATATTTTTGACTTGCTAGTCCGTTTTTACACAGTCTGTTGCAGCCAATAAAAATAAATTGGTTTAATTTTTGTTATTATTGGCATATAGTTTGGTAGGCGTATTTAAATTAAAGTGTAGTATGAATGTGTTTAAGTCAGTAGCCATCTTGTATTATAAAGACTGATCATTTAGCACCCTGCCTTTTGCGATGTGGGCGGAGATGATGTGGGGGAGTTTTCAGTAGCCTAAATGTTGAGATTCTACAGAGCCCCCCTAGGCCCACTTAATCAAAAAAATTAATTCTAATTACCTCGTGGCCTCAAGATAGTAACTCGTGAGATAAAAAAAAGAGCGTGATTAGAGCTATGTTGGCCCAGCTTTGACGTAAGGCTGCTCCTAAACCTCTGGTCTGGACAAAATAGGACCCATCATGGCCAAGAAACGAAAATCGGAGACTGCTGTGCCCAAATCTGTTCCTACTTATCAACATCCTGTATCAAGCAGTCCGTGGACAGTTTTCAAGCTGTCAGCGCTGGACTCTGGGGAGGGGCTCTGTTTTACATCTATGATGCATGGTGCTGAAATGCTGTCAGGATGGAACCTGTATCCCAAATGTCCGACTTTTTATGAGGATGATGACCACATTATCATCTTGTTGCTGCTGTTAACATTTACTTAAAATCACTTAAAATCAGCAAGGGAGGGCTGCTTAAATAAGGATACTGTCTTGAGGTAATTAGAATTTTACTTTTTTGACTGAGGGGTGGAAAGATTCAGTCTTTCCACTACTATTTGAGCATCTCTAATGCCATGAATGGATTTTTCATTTCATTGCTTTATAATGTTAATTTAGAACAGTTTTTTGAACACTTTTGAGTGTGTTAAATTAATTAATCAGATCAGATTTTTAAGTGATGAAAGTTACCACAACCACTTATTTAGGCTTTAAATGTGGAATCGCTGACACAAGGCCAAGCTGAAAGAATAAGGCTAGAATTGTCATACACGCCATAAGAACAAATGCATATGAACAAATCGTCTAATATTATAGTTTGTTTTTGTTTGTAAAACATGCAGCTCTGTTGCCAGTAGACTTGGCCATGTCTCATGGCTGGATCGGGAATCCCTGGGTTGACTTACCGATTTGATATCCAGCTTTGTGTAACCGCTTATCCCAATCGCGATTGTCAGGTTTAGTGAAGCCAGATTACCAAAGTATATCCTGGGTATGTTGAACTTGCTTCATGGTGCAGGGCCCTGGTTGGACACTGGATCACAGGGTGGGAGGTTTGATCCCCACCTCCTCCTGTCGAAGTGTCCTTGGGATAGACCGTACCCCATATTGCTCCTGAATATTTCGTCTTTCTGTAAATATCTATTTTAAAGTTCAGTAGAAGTTAATATGAGGACTAAAAGGTGCACAGAGCTGTGACCCGTTTACATTATATGGAGTCATTTGAGTAAGTGGAGCTGCTGATCTGGTGAATGTAAAGCAAAATGTAGCACACTGATGTTGGATAGAGATAGTGTTGGTCAGTCTTTAGACCAGTATACTAATGTAGATTCTATATGCTGGTCCTCTAGAGAGTCAGTTTGCGTTTTGGTTGCATTTAAACCTGGAGTTTTAACACCACAGTTTCACTACAATGTGATCACAAGCTTTAGTCTATAATCACTGCAGAGTGAAAACAGGGTCATTGATTTGATTTGATTTTCTCATTCACTGGGGTGATGTTGTTTGTTTGACCTTTGACTTTTTTTTTTAAAGAAGCCACCCCCGTGGCTCTGGTTGTTATCCACTTTGTTTAGTGGTGTTATGATCATTCTCGCGCCCATTGGGTCACTCAACCCCCCACTGTCTTTCTGTGTCACTCTGACTCATTGTGGCTCTCCTGCTTTTGAGCTGAGGCCTGTCACAGGGAGGAATGGCGGCCATGGGCTCAGCTTGGCAATGTTCCAGCAACATGAAAGCGCACACAAACACACACATACAGACACGCGAACATCCTAGCCCTAGAGAACCAGGCGTCTGTTTCAGCCAGATGTGCGCCATCAGCAGAGAAACACAAACTTACATGCACACTCACAATGAGACATATTTACAATTATCACATTTATATATTATGCATTTGTGTGCATAAATACACAATCACACACACACACACGCACACTGCAGCCGCCCCTCCATACAAGCCCCAGAGGAGTGGAACATATGTTGGCTCCCTCATCGCTGGGGAGTGTGGCAAAGCAGGGGGGTAATGTTTATGAGAGTGTCATTAATATGACAAAACAAGGCTGGCTGAGGGATTTACTGCACACACTGGTGCTGCCATCATCTGTCAGTGCTTCTTATCACCATCTTCACTGCTGTTAGCATTGCCGTTAACATCCCACCCAACCTAAAGCCCAGTGATTAATCACTGTCATATACGTGTTCATCTGTGTATTCTGTACCTGCGTTTTAGACCCTTTAAAGGCCTTGAAAACCTATTTTTTTTTCTAACTATGAATAATATTTCCACATGAACACACATTTTTCTGCTAAAACAGCTTGGGTATATGTCTGTAAAGTTTTTTTTTGTTTTAGTTGGTGTTTTGAAACACAATTCAGTTCATTACAATTCCAAGAAATGTGCAATAGTGAGGTCTTGCTCGGAAGCCTTAGAGATGCAGGGTTGGCGAGAGCTGGGCAGGTGGGGGAACACATAGGTGAGTCACAGAGACAGGCACTGGCAGGCAGCGAGCTTCCACAGACACACAACATTCAGGGGAGTACCACATGGGAGAATGGACAATCTGGCAAAGACTAGAATGAAGGAACAGGGTTTAAATGAGCTAGAGTTAGAGCTTGATTGCTAGGATGAGTCACAGGTGCGGATGTATGTCACAGGTGTGTAGGAGATTGGACAACCAAAGAAGGAACCGGAGTGTCCACATCCAGGCATACACACATACCCGCAGAAAACAGAAACACGAGGGCGAGGGAGACAAACAGCAGCTTTATTGCAGGGTATGCGCACACATACGAGGAATTTGACTCAGGATTGTACATTGCTCACAATGTGCTTACAATATGCTTACATGATCTGACATTGCGGCTTACAATAATAAAATAAAATCAGACACAGCCTAAAGTGTAGACAACACAAATACACACTGTGAACAAAACAATATAGACTTATTGACAAATAGTGCAGTGAGCATAGTGCAAAGGATGCTGGAATAAATAAGCCTTAAATAAATAAGGATTTTGATACAATGTGACGATATAACAGTATGAACAACACTGAAATAGAGAATGGTAAATAAATAATAAATAAAGTGGTAACCAGTAAACAGGTGGCTGATTATAGTCAGAGTTACTGGGTTATTGCACAGGAATTGTTCCTGACACTGTGAGTCAGAGTCAACTGTGAGGTTTATGTTGCCAGGCCACTGTAAATCTGACCAAGGCAGACCCTCACAGTCCTCCTGATAAAGCAGATTTTTTTTTATGAATAATACATATGGAGTTTTTTCCCCCTAACTTTAAATTTGATTGTTGCATATTTGGTCTCAAGTCTTAGGTGTTATATTAAGTCTTAAGTTTGAAGTCCCACTTGTAAAAGAGCATAAATAGACTCTCGTTATATTGTGTTAATGTTAACATGCCAGATAAAATGCATTAGCTGTGTTGCAGTTTATAGAGTTACAGTTTATACAGTATGAAGTATATGGATGATTAACATTGGGTGCCTGGATTGTGTAGTTTTATGATGAAATTAGCTCAGTGTGTTTAGCCACCTGCTTTTTCAGTTACACTAGCCAGCAAACAACACACACAGCCCACAGGTCCAATTGCTGGACATGCCCATCTGCTGAAGGACAATTGGAAATGTTTTGAGGTAAATGGCCAATGTTTCAGAGTGAAAACAGGGATTAGATGAATTATTAAATGCGTGCCAAGAAAAAAAAGAGGGAAATAAGGGAAATCTAAAATAAAATGAGCTGGAGAAAGGTCAAAAGAGTAAAATAGATAGGTTTTAATTATTTTAGTTGGTTTTCATTTATTTTATCAATTGATTGCTGGTCAAGGGGAAAGCATTTTCTATTTTTTTAACAACTGATTGGAGGTTAATGGAAAATTATGTTTAATTTTTTTTTTTTTTTTTTTACTTGTCTGATAACTTACAAAACTACATTATGTTAGGTTCAGGGCTCCATAAAGATGCCTCATAATTAATTTACTATATGTTATGAATACTTACAAAAAAAGCAATCTAAAAAGAATTACATTAAATGATGCAGATAATAAAGAAAGAAAAGAATAATGAAGAAATGTGGGCATGTAGGGTGAGATCAGCTTGTATATATGTGTCTTAAAGGAGGAGAACTAAAAATGCATGTACATTTAGAAATACAGGGTGGAGTAAGTCTGACATGGCACAGGACTCCACATCTTTATAAATTTAGGCATTTGGAGGATTAGAGCGCACTGACACTTATTGTGAGTCCATACAGGAGCTAGTGTGCAGTTAGTAGTCTCATCTACGGAGAACAATACATCATATTTTAGAGGCTTATCATATGTATTAGTATGTAAAATCTTACTGTTTAAAGTAAACAGTAATATAGCTGTCAGATAAAGGTAGTGGATTAAATAGTGCAATAAATCACACTGAAATATTATGCAGTCATATTTAAGTGGTATGAAATAAAAATACTAAAGTACAAAATGTAGCTGACATTACTAAGTAAATGTACTTAGTTACTACCACCGCTGCCTGTCCCCTACTTCTTTGTCCCTTTTGTATTTTTACTTCTGTTGTTTGTGTGTGTCTTATTTTGTATTAAACTATGTGACTGTGCATCTGTTTGTGTGAAAAAGCTTAAAAACAAATGGTCTCCAATGTTCGTGCTCTTGTGACAGGGAGAGATAAGGCAGTGTGAAAATCCATTCTGCCTGGGCTCAGCCTCCGCACTGTCTCCCTCTTTGTTGTCCAGTCTCCATCTCCAGCCGACCACATGTTGGAAAGATATTTACAGCCTTTTTAATAGGATAATTTCACCGTCATTACCATACCAGCTAATCCCATAAATCCCATACTCATCTCTGCCCCTTAGTCTCTTAAAGCAAGGCATTGCTTTGTATTTGCCATTTGAAGCTTAAAACTGTATTTTTCTGTCCCGTCATCATCCATCACTGGTTGTCAGTCAATAAATCGAAGAATTGATTACGGAAACTGTTGCCTTCTGGCCAGAGAGAATTGATGAAGATGTTTTGAAGTAATGGGTGATGGAATTTGCACATCATTTGAACTTTACTTATGTGTGACTTAACATAACAACTACTGCTGATAGTTCACTTATACCACCTCTGACATGTACATAATAATAACAATAATGGTAATAATAATTTTTCTCCTGCATCCTTTGCACTCTGTTCATTGCACTATTGTCTCAGTTTGTCTGTTTTTGTTCATAGTGTGCATATATGTGTTCTCTATACTGTAGCCTGTGTTTGATTATTATGGTCTTATTGTATTATTGTATAAGTAAACACATTGTGAGCATTGTCCAGAGTCAAATTCCTCGTATGTGCACACATACCTGGCAATAAAGCTGATTCTGATTCTGATTATTGAATGATGAATTGGTGCAACATAGTGCACTTGGAGAACTGTGCCTAGTTTACATGGCTATGGTAGGTGACGAGATCCAGGGGATTATTTTGCGATAGCAGCACAAAGCAATCCAGTGGGTCGGGTCAGACTGTGTTTTACACAGAGCACCGTGTGATTATTGGTTACCAAACTACAGTAATTCATCAGCGGCAACAGTCACCTGAGAGGCTGTAGTAATAGTAGTAGATAACCGATTTCACCACTCATTTTAGCACTATAGTAAAAGTCAGAGTATCACAAAACTTATTAGGATTCATCCTCTGGGGCACATGACTATCTGTTCAAAATGTTGCTCCAATCCATCTAATACAGATAATGTAGTCTGGAGCAAACGGTGTACGGACTGACTGACTGACAGACAGATATGGCTGAAAATATATTCATCTTGTACAACAGCTGAAATGGGGGTTGTAGCGACCTGTCTTAAGCAGTTACGCTCTGTGCAGATAGACTATCCTACGCTGATTTCCACTTTCCTCCCCTCTGTTGCCCCCTATTGTTTGCAGGGCGGTGGTGCACATTCAGGTCAACGATGTGAATGAGTTTGCCCCAGTATTTCGGGAGCCCCAGTACCGGGCCGCAGTGACGGAGGGCAAGATTTACGACAGCATCCTGCAGGTGGAGGCCACTGACCAGGACTGCTCCCCACAGTACAGCCAGATCTGTAACTACCAGATCACCACCACCAACACACCCTTCGCTATAGATCGCAACGGTGAGTAGAAGAGAGGAAAAGATTTGTTAGTAGCATCCAGCTTGTACAGTGTTTTTTATTAACATGGAAGATATGTACATGTCATAAAGAAACCTTGTTATCTCACCTACAGTGTATCATGTTTAGTGCCGTTCAAGTTTTATTTAGTGTTGAGACTTTTTTTGTGTACCAACTTTCCCTCAGCGTGCCGCATCGACAGCAAGTCTGCTGTTCTTACTTCAGTAATTTCTCATGTCCAAGAACATCTTCCAAATCAGGTGTGAAGTTTTTTGCTCCCCTTTTTGCTCACCATCTTATTTAAAGAAGAAGAACAAATTTCTGTCATAACACAGTGGGACTCGTGATTTAAAATCCCATCCATGCACACACACACTTTCACTTTACAGCCACAGGACATACACTCATACTACAAATACCTGCATACAGTCTGGTAGCAAAACTTAATACTCTGACAGATGTCTCTCCCCAGGATAAAATGTGTTCTTTGCTCTTTCCAAGGACAAAGTCAAGCTTTGCCCACAGAGCCATCAGTCTGAACAAATCAAATCACGGAAGAGTGTGTGTCAAACATGAAAGACACACACTGGCAAAAATAAATGCTAAGAAAAAATCTAAGTACGCTCTCACATACCCTCACACATTTACTTGACTTTATCGACTTGCCACTTACACTTTGTAACTCAGCTCTTGACATTACAAATAAAGATTATATTTTATTATTACTCACTAACAGAGATCCAGAAATTGTGTGTGTGTGTGTGTGTGTGTGTGTGTGTGTGTGTGTGAGAAATACCCACACAAATATGTTGAGAGATTGGTTATTTTCTCTACTTTCATGTCCTCTACTGACCATTCTGACATTCCTAGTTTGATGGAGGACTGAGCTTTGAGCTTAGTATTATTACATTCATATTTCCAAAAAGACGTACACAAAGTCAAGTAGGATAAAATGAACTCCTTGAGTGCAGACTTTAACAGCTTATTACCACAGTTAGAGAAGCTATTTAAATACAACTGGCTCTAGTGGCTCTTCTAAAAACTCTGCACACACTTTTTTAAGAGACACTGTAGATTCATGTGATATTATTGTTTAGGTTTTCGTTGCTGCTGATTGCCAAGCATTGCCTACTGCTGAGGTGTTGCAGTAAAATGGCTGAGTGGATGAGGTTAGGGCGAAACTGCACTGTGAATGATACAGGGGGGAGGCTGCCACCAGAGTGCTCTCTCTTTTCTCTCTCCATTTCAAGGGGTCTCGCTCAGCCATTGACCGCTGAGGAAAAGGCTTTGAGAGCCCTTGAACTCAAGAGCACCTGAGGGGCAGAGGAAGAAGATGGATGGGAGGAAAGGAGGGGTTGGCTGAGAGAGTGAGAGTAAATACTATGACAAGATCAGGGAGAGAAGTAGACAGAAAAATGTACTGGAGATTTCCCATTGTCAACAAATCCTGTGAAAAGACAAAAAAACAACTTCTTACAAATATTTCCTGTTTCGTCAAAGCCTGATAGATGTTCCTCATCTGTGCCATAGAGCTCCTTTGTTGTCCAAACAAACACATCAATGAGCCACACTGTTGCACTGGGTCACATGTTCTTTTATTACTTTGACTCAGTTTATTTTGACTTAGTCCCACATGCACCGTCCTGCTGCCCCAAATACTGGTAGAACACCAAATCTGTATTATTATTATTATTGCTGCTGAAAATAGTCTCTAACAGTTGCACTATTTACTCTAATGTGAGTAACATTTGCTAAACTACAGTTCCCAGCTGTTAAAGGAAATTACTGAGCTTTTTTTAATGATTCTTTTGACCATTAAACTATACTGTATATTTGTGACCCATTTGTAAAGAGTTACAGGAACCAGTGGGCCTGGGGTTCAGCCATATACGGCGTAGAGAAATCAGAAATACTGATAGGCCGACAATTATATTGTTGTTTCTTTCAATATGTCATAATAACAAGACTCTACAGCAATGCTCTTGGCTCTGTGAGCCTATACTTAGGCACAACAGGGCTTTGAGCTAAATGCTTATGTTACCATGCCAACATGCTGATGTTTAGCAGGTATATTTACCATGTTCACTGTTTTAGCATGTTACCGTGAGCTAATTATGACTAAATACAAAAAACAGCTGTGGCTGTTGGGAATGTCATATCTTCTGGTATTTGGTCATAAACCAAAAGTATTAGACAAATAAAATGTTATACCTAATGGTGGCACTAGTTGAAAAGTAAGGAGATCATTAAAGTCATTAATGTCATTAATGTCATAAATGAGACTGCCTATATTATATTTCATGACAAACTGACAATACTTGTTGAGATATTGACTGACCAACATTGCCATCCATAGAGCTGCTTACTTGGCTATTAAAAAAACAATAAAGTTACACGCCACTGCTGTATTTCCTCCCGTTTGAATAACATTTTCTAAAACTGCAATGCCCAGCAGCTTTCGGAAGTGCTTTTAAAAAAATATGAAACTATGTATTTGTGACCTGTGACCTCAGCAGGAACAATGCACAGTTCTTAAGTTTTAAGACACAGACAGAGTCGGTATTGGTCTTTTATTTAAAATAAGAGTAATACAGTTTCATTCAGTCCTTGACCTTTAAACAAGATCAGGAGGGCTAAACAGCATTAGTTGGTAAAATTGGATAGTAATTACAAAGAGATGATAGAAGGTATTCACCAAGACAGATGCAAAGATGGTTCGTGTGTGTGTGTGTGTGTGTGTGTGTGTGTGTGTGTGTGTGTGTGTGTGTGTGTGCGTGTTTACACCCATATGACAGAGAGGCAAATAGAGACAGCAAGATGGAGGGTAAAGTAGTCATTTACTAGCCGGCCACCCTTGCCAGCAGTCACAGCACGCACAGCCTGCTGACACGGATAAGTTGATGTAGTAATTGAAGGAGCAGGAATAGGAACCTCCATCATGCGGAAAGGTGTGAGTGTCTCAGTGTGCATACATACTTGTGAAAAAAGGTAGAGAGCAGTACAACAGATGAGGCAGCAAACACTGAAATGGGTTGAGGCTGCAAAACAGTGAGACAATGATGTGCATTTAAAGTAAATGGGAAGGTTGCGGAAGAACGGGGAGGGAAGTCATTCTCAACAAGGTGAGAGGGAGATGGGCGATGAGGAGGACGGAAAGGCAAACAATACCTCCCTCATGAATTACATCTAATCCTCCCACTCACACACTTGCATTCAAATATAACACATTAATACAAAAGCGTCTCTTTTTAATGATATGTACACCCCCGTAAGTGTTGTCAGTCAGGGTGTGCCCTCCATGCCCAGACCCGGCTGCGTGAATAGCATTGACATCCTTCTGTAGTGGAAGACTCATCAAATATTAACTGACACATTAGGAGCACAAGAACTCTCTTCATGCACTCTGCTCAGCATGAGAAAAGACGCTGGCTTGGTAAATGGGTCGTGGTTACCACAAAGGCTCTCAGTCAATAAATGTGGTCTGGATAGTGATTGTACTGTAGAGACGAGCATGTTATTTGGTCCTTTTAAGAGGCTGTGTGCAACAGAGCAAAATCATTGCCAATCATTAATTCTGATGTATTAGTGTAAATATATGGCAGAGGCTAAATTTGATGGGCAATCTGCTGGATTGGTTTTAAAGCACAAATATGAGTCATGTGTCACATGACTTGGACTTGCCATGCATATGATTGTTTGGCTGCAATTTGTCATGATTTCTACCTTGACCCAAGCATAAAAGTAGAAGAAAGCTGTAACCAGCAGAATATTCAGACAGAAACCAGACATTCTGGCCAGTGTTCGAATTTAAGGGCTTATAAAGAAAAGGTAGGATTTATTTTAGGTACCCATTTTAGACCCATATTTAGCATTATTGTTAGGCCGCGACCTCTAGTGGCCGCATGATGAAGGCAAAGGAAGAAGTCGTTTTGGGAAAAGTGACCGATTTTGACCTTTAAGTATGAGGACGTGTTGGAAATATATGTTTGAACCACCTGTTTTATTAAGGCTCCAAGCTATCTGCAACAATTTAGCATTGCACTTCGAAAACTATGTCAAACTTGTGGTGGACAGTCTAAGAAAAATGATCAAAATGCAGCAGAACCACAGATAACTGTCACGATCCTGTCCTGGGTGCTTAGTTTATTCATTTATCTGTTAGTCTGTGTTTTGGTATTTTCCTGATTTCAGTCCTGTCACAGTTTCATGTATTAGTTACTTAGTATCTGTCTTGTCTAATATGTTAGTTCTTAGTCCTGTACCTTGTTCATATCTTTGGTGTTTTCTCCTGGTCTGTGTACTTCTGTGTTTTGCCCCATGACTGCCGGTCTAGTGTTCCGTCTGTTCCCCTTTGTTGTCTCTGCCTGCCTGCCTGCCTCTCTGTTGCCCCCTGTTGTCTCTGTCCGCCTCTGTTTTCCCTTCTGTCTCTCTGCCTGCCTCGTTACCTTGATCCCACTCACCTGTGTTGCTCATGCCCTGCTCGTTTGTCCGTGTGTGTATATATACCTGGTGTTGCTGTTCATTGCCTGTCCGGTCACTGTTGATGTTACCCTCGTCAGTCGTGGTGTCAGTCTCCCTGATCTCATCTTGCTAGTTTCTGCGCTCTGTGTTCTGGATTTCCTGAGTTGGATTTTTGGTTTCGTTTCTTATTTGACCTTTTATGGACTCAGCCACTCTGTATGTAAGTGTGCTCGCTTTTTGCTGATTAAACCACTGAACTTACCTGCCCCTCTCCGTGTCCTGCAATTGGGTCCTACTACCACCACACACACAATCCTGACAATAACATTGTTTTTATTCCTTGTTCCTCCCTGTCAAAACCTGGCACCTACATTACCCACAATGCAACTCAGTTGCAGTTAAGTCGGAGATTTGGGTCTGTTATGCTAATGGAGGTGTAAGCCCTAATAGAGATCTGGTAAGATTAGTAGCATGATTGATATTAGTAGCATTGTACTTTCATTAAGTCAAGGGACTAGAGACAACTATAAAAAAGAGTGGCCAGCATTGATGCATCAGAGGTCAAAGTTTCTTTCTTTTTTATTTCCCAAGTGACATCATCAGGGTTATTTTCTTAGACTTTAGAAACATCCTTCTAAAGCTGCAGCTACGGGCTGAGTAGCAACCCCGATTTATTGGTGGAGGTACCTTCAATGCTATTCATGTATTACTGTGAAGTAAGTGATGAACACCCTTTTCTGAGCATTTTCAATTCACTCCTTTTGATACTACAATAATCACCATCCATTGCATTTAGTGAAGACCTCCTTTTGACTCGTTTAAGAAGTTCATAAACAAAGTGTGAGATTTAGAGCTTGTGGATGATGGTACAATTAAAGGGCTAATGGTAGGGCACAATCCCTTTAAACATACAGTATTTGGCACACCAGGCAGGGAGGAAAGGGGAAGTTAAGTACCAGTATCGTTATTGCATCAGGAAGCAACAGGAGTTTAATGGAAACGTGGTCTTAATTTTGAAAAACATTAGCTCTAATCAAAGCACTTGTGAGAGATAAAGGCTACCTGTCATCCCAACCATGATCTCATTTGTTACAGTGATTATATTAAGGCATCACCGTTAATTTGACAATGAAATATAACGATGCTTTAAAATTAAAATTAAATACCCATTACTCCTTTAAGCAAACACAGTCACACACACACGCACGCACACACAGTGTATAGGCAGATAAGCAGCAATACACAGGGCTTCTGTGTTATCTATTAACTCACTCTAAAGACACACGATTCAGTTGATGCACACTTGAGTGGGACTGCTGCTAGTCACTTTCCTCAAGGCAGATTAAAGTTTATCCTTAACTTTCATACTTTCCGTAGTTTACACTAAAATATCAAGTCAGATGAGTCAGTAAACAGAAATCAACAGATTGAAGAGCAGCTCCATTAAGAATACATTTGAAAGATGAGTGTAGCAATGAATATGGAGACGTATCTGCACCTTGCTTATGACTACTCTAAAATAAAGCTGGTTTAGCTGTAAAAGCTCACACAGCCATTTTATGACTCCATAAAGGCTCCAAATCTCTGATGACTGAGGGAAGCCAGTCTATTTCTCAGTTACAGATCGGGGTTGGTGGTATTTATTACAGAGTCAAATGTTTCACAAAAACGTCTTACTTTCCTGAACCACTTTACTTCACTTCATTACACTGTACATCAGCTTTTGTGAAATAAGTTCTGAACCAACAGCCTATTTCCAGACTAAAGGAAAGGAGATTTTACTTCCCAATCCTGTCACCCATTCACCAAATGTACATTATGCGTGACATTTTACTTTATAAGCCATCTCTTCTCTCTCTTAGCTCTTGATATCTTAAAACTACAAACGTGATTTGTGGCAGTCTCTGTGTGCAATATCTTTTCATTATGAGATACGCATTTCCTCTACACATTATAATGAGTTTGCTTAAAAAGGCTATGTGACTCTTTTCTCCACACAAGGTAACATCCGGAACACAGAGAAGCTGAGCTACGACCGCCAGCAGCAGTACGAGATCCAGGTGACGGCCTGGGACTGCGGCCAGAAGAGAGCCTTGCACAGCGTACCTGTCCGCATTGACGTCAAGCCTGTCTGCAAACCTGGCTGGCAAGGTGGGCCATCATCCCATTACTGTGTGTGCATGTGTGCAAAGATTTCAGGCAGGTCTGACAGTGTGGTGTTTATACATCCAGAAGCACAGATGCAATTATTTGCATGTGATTGCCTATGTTTGTACAATGTGTTTGTCAGTGTGCAAGCCTGGCTGTATTGTACATGTGCACCTGTGTGTGTGTGTGTGTGTGTGTGTGTGTGTGTGTGTGTTCATTTTATGCTCACAGAAATGCACACTGCTGGAAGAAGTAGATCTTATACTTAAAAGTAGCAATACAACAGTGTAGATATACGCTTGTCCAAGTAAACTTCCTGCATTCAAGACTTTGCTTCAGCAATAGTACAAAACTATTAGCATTAGGGATGTCCAGATCCGATCCGATCACGTTGTTTCAGACTCGATCGGAATCGGACGTTACCTCCCAATCAGGACTCGGATATAATGTATATATATGTATATATAGATGTGCTTTGCAAACACTGCAGCACTTTTATTTTTGTATTTGTTTACATGCCTGTCAGGTATGCTAAGTTGAGGTGCTATTTGTTTTTATCTTAGGCTTTTTTTTATTTACTGCTGCACTAAAGTCCAAAAGTGAAGAATCTATGTTATTTATTACTTGATTGTTCAAGCTACCTCACAGAAGTGCTCTGTTTGTTAACGGAGATGTTGAATGTTAAAAATAAGGTGAATTAATTAAAAAATAAGGACCATCCTGGATCTGTTTTTTCTCTCTTCTTTATTTTAAAAAAAAAGTATTATAGAAGTATCGGATTGGGACTCGATATCGGTAGATACTTAAAATCAAATGACTCAGACTCGAGGGCAAAAAAACCTGATCGGGACATCCCTAATTAGCATTACCATACACTTAGAGTACCAAAAGTAAAAATAATAATGCAGAATGGCCCATTTCAGAATAATACTTATTATATCACTGCATTTTAAGTGTGTAAACATCATAGATGTTGCAGCTGGGAAAGGTGGAGCTAATTACTTTAACCAGATAGCATAATCCATAATAACACATCATTTATTAGTTGATTATATTTTGTTTTAATAATCTGACTCAGGAAAGTCGCTAGTAACTTTGTAAAGATGGAAATACTCAAGTAAATAAGTAAGTAAGAGTAAATATACTTAATTACATACCACTTACTACTGAAAAACAAGGTTTCTTTTTACAAGTACCTGTCCGGTAAATGTGTGGTACTTGCTATAGTCTGCATACATTATAGTGTCTGGGTTTCTCCTCTCTCTCTCTTTCTATACCTTTCTTTATTTTTCTGTCGCTCTCACTCTCTCTTTTACCTTCCCGACCCTCTTACTCTCTCCTTCCTTCTCTGAGGAATTGGCCTGTCAAGTTTAGCTGGTGTGATCAACAGCACTTTACCAAGAGCGCTGTGAAACAGCCAACACGGCTCTTAGCACATCAGAAAGCAGTCATGGCAGCCTTAACAAGGCCCAGTGTAATGCAAAGACAAGTGTCCACGGTGAGTTCTACAACAACACAAACAGCGCTCGAGATAACTGCAGACACAATTTACACTTGTCAGAGAAGGCAGCAGCACACGTGATGAAGGGCGAACTCACGCAGCGTGCGACTTCACATGTGACCACGCGCTATCTGTGTTGTTCTGTCATTAACAAGGTGATTCATGTGCTGGATTTCTTTGGAGTCCAGCCATTTATCGTCCCACAGGACACAATGTTAGCGGGCTGGTGATAAACAGTGGTAAATGAGGACCTTGGCAGCAGCTCAGTGGCAGCCACTGAACCCTGCAAAAATGGTTAAGTTGTTTGGCTCATACTCAATCTTCCAATCTGTGTTTTCTCAAAACAAGTGGCAACACATGCCTGTGCCATGCAACCTTCAAGTTCAGTTCAGGATCTTTAAAAAAAAAGACTTATCAATTCATGTTTCATCAAGAAAATAAATTATTCAAGGGACATCTTTAAAATGTTAACATTAGTGCTATCTAATCTAAATAATTTCTTAAGATGGGTACTTTTTGCAGTGCAGTAACAACTCTACCAGACTGGGGACAGAGTTTAAAATTTTGAGGTATTAGGAGCACCAAATCAAACAACGAAAAAAAATGAATGAAAAATGGGTAAAAGTTTTATCCTTTGTTCTCAATTTCAAAATGAGTAAGTCGTTCAAAGTCTCTGTGGCAGAACTTGGCAGCATGCTGTGTAGCTGGGTTTTTTGTGCTTAACGCCAAGGGGCAAAGTTACAAACAAGGAGGATGGCAAGTGAAATCACTGACTTCATCAGTGACTTCATGATGTAAAATAAAAGCATGCATACACACAAGAGAGTAGACTGCACATAAAAGACATTTGCAGATCGTTGTATACACAGTTACACCCTTTAATCCTACTTCTATCACATCAAAAACACTGAAACTTTTGAGATGCACATATGCTTCATACGCAGTTAACTGTGGGCGTATGTACAAGTTCAATATCTGTACACAACACACATCACATGCATTCACGCACAAACACACCGAGCAGCCACTGCTGTCGTGGGTGTACAGAGTGACATTAACTCCCTCTCTAGGCTCTCAGCGATAATCCTGTCTTTGAAGCCTGTTTGCAATATTTGTGTGTGCTTTTTTCAATTGATTATGGCGACAAGAGACACACACATACACACAATACCACATACACTCTCCCCTGATGAAAGGCCAGTTGTCCCTATGAGCGTTGTTTGGCAGCAGGGATGAAGGGAAGGATGGAGAAGGAAAAGTAAATGCCATGGCTACAGATCAGGGGATATTTATTAGGGCTAGTGGTTGTTGTATTAAAGGCAGGCTACTGTTGGAATGTCAAAGACACACACACACACAACAGGTTTATTGTCACACTATAACAGGTTATAGAGTGAAATTGAGTTTTGCAACTCCCTTCTGCTACATTACAGACAAAATCCATTAATAAAGAATCAATTATAAAAAATGGCAACAGAAATAAACTATCACTGGAGCAGTGCTGAGGATGAATTAGCATTTAAGAGTCTGATAGCTTGGGAGAAAAAGCTGCTCTGCAGTCTTGTGGTGTGGCAGCAGAAACATCTATATCTCTTCCCAGAAGGCAACAGGGTGAACAGTCTGTGGCTGGGTGGGTACTGTCATTTTAGTATCCTTTGGCACCTCACCTCACTGATATCACTGATGCTCAGGAGATGGGTAACAATGATCTTCTGAGCAGTTTTAATCACCTGCTGCAGAGCCCTCCGGTCCTGGGCTGTAGAAATCCCATTCCAGTTTGTGATGTTTCCAGTCAGGATACTTTCTGTTGCTCCTCTGTATAAGTTGACAAGAACATGGTGTGGGAATTTGGCCTTCTTAGGCTTCCTCAAGAAATACAGTCTTTTCTGAGCTTTCTTCACCAGTATGGAGATGTGAGATGACCATGTCAGTTTTTCTGTGATGCTGATTCCCAGGAACTTGAAACTCTCCACCTTCTCCACCTCTCCACCACTGATGTAGACAGGAGTGTGTGTCTTTATCTCCTTCCTAATATCAATGATCAGCTCCTCCTCCTAGTTTTGCTGACGTTGAACAGAAGGTTGTTCTCTGAGCACCACTCTACAAGAATTTCCATATCATATGAAGTCTCCTTGTTTGAAATCTAGCCGATGATGGTGGTGTCATCCGCAAACTTCACAACAGAGTTCTCTTCATGTCGAGAGATGCAGTCGTGTGTGTACAGCGTGAACAGGAGGGGGCTGAGCACACAGCCCTGGGGGGTACTAGAGTGGAGGAGGTGAGTCCGCCAATCTGAACTGCCTGGGGTCTGATTGTGAGGAAGTCCAATATCCAGTTGAGTGTTGTATTTAAACCCAGAGTGCTGAGTTTGCTGATAAGTTTCATGGGGGAGATTGTGTTGAATGCTGAGCTGAAATCCACAAACGATGTAGGTGTTGTTTTTATCAAGGTGTGTGAGGGCTGAGTGGAGGGCAGTGGAGATGGCATCCTCTGAGGATCTGTTGGTTCTGAAAGCAAACTGGTGAGGGCCCAGGCTGGCTGGGATGTTGTTCTTTATGTGCTGAAGAATGTGTGTTTCTCAAAGCACTTCATTAGAATGGGGGTGAGAGCCACTGGGCGGTAGTTGTTCAGACTAGACTGAACAACTGACTGTAGACTTTTAGGTACAGGAACGATGGTGGCAGATTTATGACTGTTAAAAAAGAAACAGTCAGATCCTCCACTCGTGTCATGGGTGTTGCATAGTTTGACTACCAGAGGGCGACCAGCTGCAGCTCCCCTGTTAACAACACTGCCTCACCACAAAAACCACAGAAGAAAACAAACAGCTGACTGAAGTTTACTGAAGCTTACACGCAGCATTTAGAAACAGGCAGAGGGCTGTCTTAGCGGTGAGTCTGCCTTTTGTCAAGTTAATTAGATGACTTTAATAATTATAATAAAAACAGACCCAGTCACTTCTCCTCTCCTGAAAACATTTATGACTTGCTAACCCTCTGTTTGTCACTGCCATCTCCCGGCTTCCTAGCAGCTCACAGCACTTTAATGTTGCGGTAGCTGGGTGCTGGAAGCTGCTGATAGATATAACTGTACATTTATTTCAAACAGTGTGGCAGTTCTAGTGAACGGTCCACATTTGTCCCTAGTTCATCACTTCTAAATATTCTCTAAAATCACGTAACGTTACAGCAGCTCACATTGCCCGTTGCTATATTAGCCACAAAGCTAATGCCCTGTTTATCAGTGGAGGAGCGCTAACACTAAGGAGCCTTTAAAATATAGTTTCTGCCATATTCTAAATATATCTGCAAGCCACCTGTCTGCAGTTAGTCAGCGTTTCTGAAATGATTAAACCACAGCGGACATGTAAATAAACATGAGCTGAACAAGAATCTAACACGGCTTCCTGTAGCTCAGGCTCTTTTTTTGACGCTGTAGATGTGAAACACTGTAGTCGGCTCTGGTTGTAGTTATAAAGTTAGTAAAATGAAATCTCAAAGTTGCAGGTCCTTTCCTGGTCCATTCCTGTAGTATTAGATGCATTCAACAGCAGATCACTGTATCCTAGAAGGCATGATTTATACCGATGGTGTGTAAACGGTTTCACGTAGCTTTGGTTAGAATTAAAGACTGCTGGTAAAGGAATGAACTAGATATGAATGTGCTACATTGAAATTATGGCAGATTATGTGCAAAGTTAAATACTTATTCTTTCTCACTCTCTCTGTTTACCTACGGCTGAAATATTGCTCCTTCCAGTAGCAAATATTTATTGATCTGCAGTTGTTTACATGTTCACTTTTTGAGACAGTAATCTAATTTATTAACATAATCCATTTAGGAAACGGTTTTATAGCCCACATACATACCAGCTTTCAAAATCAGCCTATTCTAAGTGTAGTTTATACATTAAAGGGGTGTACTATCTTAAAATAGAAATTTCGGCTAAGTCATAAATCAGCTCTTTTTCACTTAATTTCGGCATCGGCCCTCAAACACCCATATCGGATGGGCTCTATTTTTTAGTACACGGTCAGGGATGTTATTGTGATTTAGTCATATTCACTCCTCACATCTGCTGCGGATACTGACAGTGGCCGGTCCTCTGGAGGTGGAGTAGACTTTACAGCTGACTCCTTGTTGAGGAGATGAAAGCGAGCATGAAAGGTGTTAGGTTCATCAGGTAATGTGGCCTCACACATGATGGGGGAGCTCCTGCTTTTGTAGCCTGTGATGTTTTTTGATGGCCTGCCATATATCTTTGGTGTTGTTTGTATTGAGGTCTCTCTCCAGTCTCTGCTGATGTCTCCGCTTTTCCTCCTTGATGCCAGCTTTCAGTCTCGCTCTGGCGGTGCTGTAAGCTTCTTTATCACCCAACCAAAGAGCTGTTTTTTTGGCTCTGGACAGAGCCCTCACCTCTCCATTCATCCAGACCTTCTGACCAGAAATGATTTCATCATTTTACTGACACCATCAACACATTTGCTGATGTATGATGTCACTGATGATGTATATTCATTAAGGTTGATGTGGCTCTCCTGGGCAGCGGCCTATCTGAACATACTCCAGGCTGTGCTCCCAAAACAGTCCTACAGAGCTGCTGTAGATTCATCTGTTTTCGGTAAAAAACAGTAATCTTTCTATTCAAATTAGCTATGGTCTCTGGTTCTGGAAGACTCAGCTCAGCTGTGATGTTCTCGTGAGAATCACATACATACATAGCCCACAACTCTATTATTTTGGTTCACTCTCACTGCTCTCATACTGTCATTTTTGGCTGTAGTAAGCATCTGTTTTCAGAAAAAAAGCTCCATAAACCCACTGACACAGGGACAAACCAGTAGGGTTGGGTATCGTTTAAAATTTTATGATACCAGTGCCAAAACCAGTACCCTTAAAGCAATACCATACCAATAGAGTACATTCGATACTTTACATAAAATGCCACCTATTGAAGTCTCAGTAGTTGACTGGTAGCTTATTATTATTTTTATTGTAGTTATTGACAAGCAAGGTTTAATTTTTTTTCTTCAAATAACTGTTACATAAAAAGTATTGGGAAATTGTATCAGATGCTCCTCATCCTAATTAGCTCTTCCTCTCTGGTAGTATTATACGGGAAAGACTAAAGACTTTTTAATATTTGAATGAGAGAGCCGGAGGGAAATAGTTTTGTGACCAAATAAGTTGTGACGAACATGCCTGAGACCACAGCCAAAGGTGAGCGGATGTTAAAATCACACATGAACTTGCATGCGGTCCTTTTGTTTATACAGTTTATGGTGCAGGCATATAAGGGAAAAAGTTGTGCTCTTCTCTTTCTTTTGGTGTGCTTTTTACAGTGTTACATTACTTATTGCTGGTTGATAAAAGTAACTAGTTATGTTACTAGTTACTTTCCAGTGTTTCAAACAGAATGACAGTGGGGGTCGTGTTATTCTAACCAAGAGGGAGCGAGCGAGGAGGTCCAAATTATCCAAATTATAGACTTATTATGGGAAATACTGCTTTCACTACCTCCCCCCTTCATCCCCAAACAAAGCAGTCTCTCCCGACTTTATTAACTATATCTTAATTAAAAATATCTTATTCATAACAGCAGCGAGGAGTGTGGTTTTTACAAAGCATATAAGCCTAACATTTCTTAACGCCACCAGCTGAAATTAAAAAAAGGCAAGTAATTCCCAACTTTTGAAGTACTGATTTTCTGCATATGTAGCCCATTTATAACAGCAGTATTCAGTTACGGTAACGCCACTCTCTCCCGATGAGTCCAAGCATCAGTGGCGGCAGGTGCTGGAGTTTCTTTCTGTAAGTTTCACATTGCTGTGCTGCTTCAGCAGATTCTTCAATAAATCAGATGTTGAACTGTTCACGGTTGAAAGCTTTTTGCTGGTTTACACTAGACGACAATGTTCTTTGCATCTTAGACTGTGACACAATAATGGCAGTAGCTACTTACAGCTGTGGGAAGAACGTCTCTCTCCCTCGTTCTCCACTCTTCCTTTAGTATTTGGCTAACAGCGGACATGAACAACAAAGTCCAGTGCTGCTGACCTGCCACACAGTCGTTGATTCACGTCAAGGACGGTGCGTTCAGTAATGAGTAATGTAGTGTTACTTGCCTTAGAAACTAGAAATAATATTACTGTTTTAGAAAAGTAATTAGTTACACTACTAGTTACTGGGAAAAGTAATATTACAGTAATGCTTTACTGCCCAGCCCTGGTTGTTTGCGTGTTTGGCTGCAGGCAAAGGCATACAAATAGTCATTTTTTTTGCCGTGATGAATACTGGTTACAAAAAGTATGGATTGAAGTACTATTTGAATGGACACGTTTCGATTCTACTTGATACTTGGCTGTTTCGGTCGATACCGTAAAGGTATTGAGTAGCAATACCCATCCCTACCACCTGGTGAACATAATGGAGCATTTAGTAGCTTAAGAAGTAGATATTTCCCTCAGGAGTTGGTAGAGACCAAAAACTCATCTAAAAGAGATATTGGATATTGGACTTAAATCCATCAGGTGGCCAGAAACACAACTCCAAATGAATGCTAATGTTGCTCTGTACCTGCTGGATATGCAAATAAGCAACTGTTTGCTAACAAGTTCACCATTTCAACTAATAAGGCTATGACATGTCAATGTTGTATTCACAACCTGTTTCCACTGTTCAAAAGGGTTAGTTGATGAGCTGGGGTGTAAGGTTTAACCATGTCCTGGATGTAGGATGGGGCTGAGCCTTTAGCAGCAATTAATTAATCAATCTGCAGCAGCGGATTGTCTCTGCGTTGTTGGCAGGGAAGGACAGCTGGACATTCGGCGTCACACTCGGGTTCCTGCAGTCTGAATCAGGTACACCACAGAGTTCCCAATCTTACAATGCACTTATTGTCAGTCATGTAACCTTCAGGTGATCTGGTGTTTCGGGTATTTCTAAACAGATACCCTCGACTAGGCAACCCAGCCAAGGTTAATCAGGTCCCACCATGTGTCACCGCTCCTGAGCCACAGCCATCTTGATGTCTTTCTGCAGCATCATTGATGTTCCTGATGGATTCTTCCTGATGGATTTCTTCCTGTTGAGTCCTTTGATGCAAGGATCTTAAAGGCACTGCATTGGAGCAGCAACACAAGCTTTTGCAGTCACCTCTGATGAGCACACTTTGCAAATGCTTTGACTCCGGATCTTGCCTTCTTGGTCTGCGTACTTGACTCTCTTCCTCTCAGAGACCTACTTTTCCCAGGCGATAGGACCATTTGCTTTACTGTTTCTCAACGGGCCTGAGTCTCCAACTAATAAGGCTATGACATGTCAATGTTGTATTCACAACCTGTTTCCACTGTTCCCAAGTGGTAGTTGAGCTGGGGTGTAAGGTTTAACCATGTGTTTAACCACAGTGTTGCTTGGGAACTTGAACTGCCTCCCTAGGTCAGCCTTCCACTGCCAGTCCTGAGTGGTCCACTGCTTGACCTGCTTATGCGCTTAGCACCTGGTCATGGCTCCATTGATAGCACTCCTTTGCTAGGGCCTTTAATCAACAACTCAGGTATGCTCCAGGGATTCCCTTCTCTGGTAAAGAGAGATGCTTCTATCTCTTCCTGAACCTCATGCTGTCTGTCCTTCCTTTGGACTCTTTCCTAGTGTCCTAGAATGCTGCCAAGCCAACTATAAAACTATTTTTATGTCACTTTAATTGATTTTTTTTCTCCAAATGTCTTACAGTGACATTGTTTGATGGTAACTATCCAATTAAAATTTATAGTGTAATTATTGTGGTTCCATGTCCAGACTATACTGGATATAAACTGTAAGATCCAGAGTGTCATTTCTGAATTTATTTAGCCAAAACTTACTCCAGTCCTCCAACATACTTATAGTGGTATACAGTTCTAACTGTTATTATGTTAGCATTTGAAAATATGAAAACTACATTGTGGCTTTGGGATTGTTGTGGAAACAGTTGGAACGGGGGAAAGACGGAAACCACTATATTCTCAAAGTTTTTCCATCCACTCCAAAATAATTTAAAAGTTTTCAAACTATAATGGCCCATCTCCTATCTTGTCTCTTCATCTCTCTCTCCTTTCTGCTGTCCACGCAGAAATACATACACATGAACACACACACAAGAAAAACTAATAATGGAATGATTGGACAAAAGCAAAGATAAGTGCGGGAATAAGACCATTGTAGAGCCTTTACTATATGGGATGGTTATCAGTTTTATTTGGTGTAATACAGTTTGTTTCTAACACAGCAAGAGACAGTTGGACAGAAAGCTTTATATGGTCAATCTTATAGCCACCGGCCTGACACTAGCAACAGCAACAGACTTGGAAAGGATAAGCTTCATCTTTCTGTTTTCTTTAGGTAGAGTTTAAATGTAGGAATAACCATGCAATGCCATTTTTAAATTGACATTTTATTAGCTTGTAAACCTTAAGCACGGGTAGTTGAAGTGATACAAATACAAACAAGCCTTTCAGGGGGGAGCATGAGATTCATACATGTCCATTAGACACATCTGGTAACCATCACCTCATGTTGCAGCATGATAATGCATGTCCCCATGTTGCATGGATCTGTACACAATTCCTGGAAGCTGAAAATATCCCAGTTCTTACAATAATAAGCATACTCACCGGACATGTCACTCATTGAGCGTGTTTGGGATGCTCTGGTTCGGCGTATACAACAGCGTTTTCCAGGCCTTTCATAGGCCTTTCAGGTAAAGTTATGTAGCTTATAATATTAACTTAATGTAAATAGGCTACAGCTGTGTAGTGCACAGAAGCCATTGCCATGGTTACTATTAATAAAGCGCCTGCTGTTTACTAGTGGAGCGCTTGTCGCCCTGACTGGATCACAGAGTGACCATGCAGGGCTAAGCAACTACTTTGTGATTTTAAGAACGTTCCTAAGACCGACATCTTCCCCATCCTTGCTTTCCTTTGCCTTCCTTGCTTTCAGCAAGGCAAGGCAAGGCAAGTTTATTTATATAGCACATTTCAACAACAAGGCAATTCAAAGTGCTTTACATAAAACATAAAAGCAACAGGGAAAAACAATAAAAACATTTGAAAGCAACATAAAATATAATAAAAGTTCCAGTGTTACAATCAGGGTTAAAAGAGATAAAATGGAAAATAAAAACAGGCTGAGGGGTTGAGCAAATAACAGAGTCACAATCATTCTGAAAAGAGAACAAACAGAGAAGGACACTTAATCTACTCTCTCTAGCTAGTCTGTACTCGGGTCC
>JAPMOB010227543.1:0-17547 GCA_029875015.1 Lepomis gibbosus
ACACTTTATCTGTCTCCTCATCCCTTCGCCCTTGTCTCCTTCCAAAGACCCCACCCCCTCCCTTTTTTAATTATTCAGTTCTGCATTTCTCTACCGCTCTCTTTGTTTGATCTGGCTCTGGGGTTACACTGCTCTTTGTGTCATTCAGGCATTTTGCCTTTATCATCGTGTAAGTATTTACTGAAGGGGGGAGGGAGTCTACCTCTTATGAAATGTGTCAATCTTTTGAAAAACAGGTAAAGCGCCACAAATCCTCTTCCAATCCAATACAGTTTGTATGTTATCTCTGTGGATGCAACATTTTCAGCTAGAATAAACAAGCTATGAAGTTAAAGCAAAACTTTCAAATATTTAATACATAATAAAGATAAATGGTTGATCAAATACAGATATAAATAAAGTAAGGGGCATTTCCCACTCCTTGGTCTGGGTTTGGCTTTCATCGCTCCTGTAGATATCTTATTTCTTTCCATTATACTGCCGTATAAGTTCAGACAAGCTTCTTGGAAGCTGCTGTGTCTGGGGAGCCGTTAGGTGTGAGACCGCAGAAATGGAGGCCGTCATCAAAGTACATGAAAGTGCAGTAAGTGACAATGGTGCATTATTGATGATGCCATTAGCTCCAAGTGCAGACTTTCCTTAGCTAACCCCAATGCAAACCAGTGGAGTAGATAATTTTGTTCCCTCAAGGCTGACCACAACCACATTTGCCTACCATGACATCCTGATAAATAGATGAAAACTTTGAAAAGGGTTGGGATGTTAGCATGTCCATTTTGAGGCCATTACACCCATGTGGCTCTTTTCAGGATATCTTAGGTGTTGGCTGCTGGTTTCAGATTTCAGGTTGTGGTTTGCTCCAAGTTTTCCTCTCTAACCCAAACACTTACCCATTCACAGAAAAAAAAAATCTAAAAGATATATTGGTGTGTACAGCATTTAAAAAACACTACAAAAACCTGCAGGACCACCAACTGTACACCCAGAATAGGCACTCTGGAAATGGGACCCCTGGAAGGCAGATTCTGCAGGCCAAATCTGCAAATCTGGTGAATGTGGTCACCTGTATCTGCTGAGGAAAATGATGTGTTGGAGAAACAGGAAATGCATGAGAATTGTCTGGATAATATGCAAAACCAGGGTGTGTAGCGCTATAACAACTGGTCCACCTCTCAGAGACAGGAGGCTGAAATTAGATGAATCACACATTTTAAAATGTTTACCTGATTGAATGAAAAATGTTAAATCCACTTACAGGTTACCAACCAATTACAGACGTTAGACTTGTGTGTCCTAAGGAGGGGGTAATGCACATGAATCTTTGCCTCCTTCTGCTGATGGGTTTTATTGTACATATTATAAAACCCCTTCCTGACAGCACTTCTCTTTTAGCACTTCTGTATATTTTATTACCTATGAATTTATTACCTTCTTTATACATAATACACATTTACTATATCCATAATCAACAACTATTATCAGCAAGAAAGGAAAAAAAAACATTAAGCAGCTTTTACTGAAACAGAAAACACATCAACAACCAGTTTCTTACAGATACAGACGTTATTCACAGCCAGTATTTTATTTTTTGTGTGTGTATATAATATGTTCCCTTATTTGTTATTTAAGTTTAATGCTGTTTTATAGCACTTATAATAACCCGTATATGAACTGATTTATGTTTAATATCCCTCTGACTGAATTAAAAAATACTTCATTTGCATTTTATTAGTTTTTTTAATTTTATTCTTAAAATTTTTATTTCACTTAGACTGTCTGAGTGGAGGACCAGCCTCTGACTGGTCACCTTGGTCTCTGGGATCTGGGGGCAGGGTAGCTCCTCTTTTTAAGCCATGAGCTCCCCTAAAAATATGATTTGTGAAACTTGGGGGGGATTCTGTAAAATATTGACAAGATGCTATTTTTGCCATTTATGTTATTCTGTATCTTCATTACCATGGGTCATGTGTAAAATTAGGCTGTTATTGATAAATGATTTATGCATGAGGGTGATTCATCACTAATTTACTTTAGTAAAGATCCCTGTTATTCTGTCATCACAATCAGAAACTCAAAAAAACTAAACAAACTTGCTCTGAACTGCCATGATTTATTGACGTGTCAGATGAAATGCTGGGAAAGGTTTGTAGAGAACAGCAAGCAGCACGCACCTCCCCACCTCATCTGAGTGTGAAAGGGGGTTTCCTGCCGTTAATGATACTGACAGCAAGGCCTGCAATAGCTTGTGTGCAAACAGCCTCTCATTTGTGGATTTTAATGGACCCCTATTGGAAAGTTTTGTCCTTAACGGACCCCACCCCCCTACCCCAAAAGCCATGGTATATTCCGTACATTGCGTGGGAGGGCCCCCTTATGGGCTCCATAGCTGGCATTTCCCTAGCCTGCCCTTCCTGCTTCCTTCTGCACTACCATTTTAAATATTTTATTCCCCCTTTTAATAAGATTACTTGTGCCCTTGAACCTCTCTCAACATGATCCATTCCTAGTTACAAGAGAAAGCTTTTTTTTCTTTACCTTCTTGCCCATATAACTGCAGACCTTTGTTGTAATAAGGAAAATCTGACTTTGCTGAAGTGAATATTTCGTCCATTCCTCCCTCACTGACAGCCTTTTCATGAATCTGTGTAAGTCTATGACATTGCCTTGTACTCCACACCCCCAAACAACAAGGATACCTCACATTCAAACAGTTGATGTTCTGATCCATGGTGGGTGTCTTGAGTACAAATGAGACAGAAGAGCTGGTTGACCAGAATCAGCTTTAAAAACACTGTAGTGGAAACATTAGTCTCTGAGCCTGTCTTCTGATTGTGTGTTGTGGGTTTAGGAGCTGGCTGACCTTCGACATATTCATGCTAAGCTGAAGAAGCAGTTCCAGGAGAGGACGGCGGAGCTCGCCCACGCCAACAGGAGAGTGGAGAGCCACGAGGCCGAAGTCAAAAAGCTACGTCTAAGGGTGGAGGAGCTGAAGAAGGAGTTAGGACAGGCTGAGGATGAGGTATGAATATGTATTGTAGTTCAAAATACAGTCAGAGACCACTGTTGCTGTTGTTACCAGATTGAAAATCTCCAGCTTCTGACTGTTCCATCAATCCTTTGTCACCAACCAACATTTAGATAACTAAAGACAAAAACTGGTCTCTGTGGATTCACTCAGTCAAACCTAAATTTTATTTATTAAAAATATTATTTTAATTTCACAATTGTAGCCATTCTGATGATGTACTTATGCTAACTTCACACACACCACCTGTGTTGTAGAGATTCAGGATACAAAAAACTAGCAAAACAACATATAACATTTATTTATGTATGTAAATGCTCCGTACTTGTGTAGCGTCTTTCTAGTCTTTTCGACCACTCAAAGCGCTTTTACACTACATCTGCATTCACCATTCACACATTCATACACTGAGCCTCAAAGTGCTCAAACAGAAACTAACATTCACACACATTCATAAACTGGTGAAACAGCCGCCAGGGGCAATTCAGGGTTCAGTGTCTTGCCTCAGGAGGTAGAGCGGGTTGGCTGTTAATCAGAAGGTTGGCGGTTCAATCCCCAGGAAATCCCCCAGGCTGCGTGTCGAAGTGTCCTTGGGCAAGATACAGAACCCTGAATTGCCAGTGTATGAATGTGTGTTAGTTTCTGTTTGAGCACTTAGGCTCAGTGTATGAATGTGTGTGACTGGTGAATGCAGATGTAGTGTAAAAGCACTTTGAGTGGTCAAAAAGACTAGAAAGGCCCTATACAAATACAGAGCATTTACATTTACTTACAAATTTGTGTGCATGTTCGTGTTTGTGTGTGTGTCAAGTTGGATGAGTCCCATAACCAGACCAGGAAGCTGCAGAGGTCTCTGGATGAGCAGGTGGAGCAGACTGAGAATCTGCAGGTGCAATTGGAGCACTTACAGTCAAGGTGAGATGAACATACAGACACACACACACACACACGGTGCCTGGCTGCAGTGCATCTGTATATGGTTGCATTTTAATACCAGGTGTAAACAGGGTTTTGAAGCTACATTTATTGATATGGTTGATGCATTGATTGTAAACACCCTTTATTCTTAACCCTGTGCTGTTTGATCAACAAGGTGTATAACTGAAGAACTTTACGACTGCAGTTAATTGTATAATGGCTGATACTGAATGGCTATCAAGTCGGGTATGTATGCTAATCACTAGATCAAAAAGCAGCTGACAGAACTGTGACACTGGTTGTGAGGGATTTATTTATTTGACTTTGTTTTGCCCTAAACACCAGTAGCAAGTGATGTGTCCGTCCTGTTGATGTCACTTTCATTTGAAGCTGCACAGTTGCTAGCAGTTTTTTTTCACTATGATCAAAGTAGCATGCCAATTTAAAAGTTATTTCTGTAAGTCAGCTTGAAATAACCTACACAGCTATGTTAGTGTCATTCATGGTTTAGCCATTTCCATGGATGTAGTAGGTAAAGTAGGTAGCTAGCTACGTAGGATTATTTCGTGGGAAACTGGTGGAAAATGTTGTCAATGAGCACACACTAGAACTATTTGAGATAAGGGCATTGATTCAGTAGTGTGACAGGTTGTGCCCGGAAGTTTATATCCGGGTTCAGACCTCAAAATGGATCGACCTTTTGAGTATTTTGGGCATTTGAGAATGAGGTATATATCAGTTCAGCAGAGTACAAAGCAGACTAAGAGGATCTGCAGGAATCAAGTGGAAGTAAAGCAACTGATGCTTCATTTTTTGCTTCAGCCCACAAAATATTGAGGGCTTTAAAAAGCTGTGAACTTCTGAAATCATTCAGTATTGTACTTTTGATAATTGTGTTGATTCTCTTTATAATCTTTCCAGCGATTAGACAGAAGCTCCAAATAGGCATGTGCCCTGTATCATCACAGCAGCAGAAAAACTAAATCAAAAACCAAAACGACATTGGAATATCTTTGAAAAGGCTCATCCCAAAGTGACACGTTTGTGCTCAAAGCAAGAGTGGTGCCATGTGTAGCAACAACACACGCCTAGACAATCATTGAGGCACTTACTCAAAACACACCCCATTCAGGTGTGTGTGGGTGATAGCTGACAGCCTACTTGTAGCCACCAGTCTCATTGTGAGCCTCAGCCCTCACTTCTCTCACTATTTAGAGATTAGCTTCCTCTGCTCTGTGTGTGTGTGTGTGTGTGTGTGTGTCGCCTGTCTTTGAGTTTAGCTCTCACACTCTATCAGCTTTGTACAGTCCTCAGCTCCTTGCTCTCTGCCTCTCTGTTCTCTCCATTTTCTCCACGTCGTTGCTCTGCCACCCGACAGCCAATCGCAGAGCTCCCAGTCGCAAGTTACCGTAGTAACAGAGAGCTCTCTTGTTGCTCCGCTCTGTAGAGGAGGCATGTCGGCATGGTAACGGCTTGACTGACTGACACAAATCTGTGTGAGTTCTTGCAGAGGGTGTAGCTTAAGCTTTTCTTCATTCTGGATTTTTTTTTCATTCAGTTTCTCAGAATGCTTTACTACATATTTACTACATCACTTTGTCCTGTCACCGTGTTTCAGGCCGTGTGCCACTGACGCAGGTTAGCATACAAAGAAAGTGTGCATGTGTAACATACATATGTGCTGCGTTGTTAGTCATACAGAATTTTTCCTAATCCAAAATATCAACCACTTTCTGTTAGGGCTGACAAATCACATTTTATTTCCAATTATGATTTTGGCTTCCAGCGATTATGAAAACAAGATAATTGAGATTAAATTGTTATTGTAGCGCATTCCATTTTGCAATGATGCTTTCATTTTGTCTTGTGTTATGAATCTAGCGCACCCCTCTCCTTTCCAGCGCTGCACTCTCACCCCTCCCTAAACACCCAAACTGTTACATTTAGTGAGGCTTCTTGCTTGTTTTGCAGAAAGGCAGGCAGGAGAGGGAGCTGGGCAGGTGGCGAAACAAACAGATGCTGAATGAGGCAGACAGACTGAGATCTCTTGCAGGGAACAAAACCTGAGGGACAAGCAAAACAGAGTCAGGCAAAAGATCAGGCAACACCAGCAAAACACTGGAAGAGATTCACAGTATAGTGTGAATACCACATAGGTGAACGGACAATCTGGTGAAAAACGGAATGTAGAGCTGGAGGTGTATATAATAACTAATATTAATTATGCATTTTATTTATGGAGCACTTTTCATGGTACTTAAAGACACTTTACATAAGTTAAAATACATAGGTATCATGCGAGATCTTGCTTTCTGGATGAGTCCCAGACAAGCAGGTGATTGGACAACAGGGAAGAGAGACCGGAGCACCACGCTGAGAAAAACCATGCACACAGAGAAGGCCGACAGGGGACAGACAACAAACACAAGGGAGGGAACAACAGTAGGGGCTAACGTGGCAGAACAGCCCACTATGACACAAAATCCCTCTCGTTCAGGCTGTGGCCTGTTTAGTTCAGCTCAAGCCAAGATGATTTTAACTGATAACCCACCAGTCCCCATTATTAGCTAAAGCCTATGGTATTTTTTTACTACATTAACTAGCCTAACAACTAACTGATACTTCTTTATATTTTTTAACAGTTGAATTTCAGCGTTATGTAATGTAATGAGTTGTCATCAACTCAGTAGTTCACCTGTCACGTGCTAAGCCCACACCCACACACGGAGCCTCCTCGATGGAAAATTGGAACAGTATTTTTCCAGTGTGTGTTAGTATATGTGTACATGTGCTCTTATTTGAGGCGTTCAAGGGAAGGGGAGAGTGCAACTATTCCAGAGCTATGTTTTTCCAAGACAAAGATAAAAATTTGATGATGACAACAGTGGTTCGTTCAGAGAGTCAGTCATGAGTCGGTTCGCTAGTGGTTGGTGAACAAAATCTTCTCATCACTGCAAAGTCTTCTCCTTCTGTGTTGTCTGTCTCCCTACCTCTCCTCCTGTGTCATCTCCAGACAACCTGTAACCTTCGTAACTCACTCCTGCCTGCGTGCGCACGGTACAAGAGGAGAGACGCTGACTGAGATTACTCTGAGCAGCGTGCAGGGGAATACATTAGCCTGCATTTTAAGAGATATTTGTATATTTCTCACTTTCCCCCTGATAGCCTGAATGATCTCTACATTTGTCTCTAGTCACTGAGGGTCTGAAAAAGCTAGGCAGTGGACCAAAACACTGACACATGAGGGCGGACGACATAATCTTTCAAAACTTAAACGCGTTGGTTTCTAGTAGAGAACAAGATCTGTTAACGGTTGTTTCTTCATTTGTGCAAAGTTATAAACTACAAAATCAGCCCAGTTCTTTGTTGCAGTTAGGCTCTTTCTCTTTGTCAGGCTTTTTATTCTGTCTGTGGTTAGGTTGAGGTCATGTGAGTTAGAATCAGTTCTTGTTTAGCTTCACACCTTTTCACACACACTGTCAGAGCTGATCGATGGCAAACATGGATGTTGTCAAAACAAGGTTAAGATGAGCCTTGGCAAAGTTTTCTGTCAATTGACCGAACTGTCTATGACAAGTTTTCAAATATAGGTTTTTGAGAAAAGTAATAAAAAAGGCACATAATCTGACATTTTTTAGAGTAGAAGACCATTAAGCTAACATGCAGATGAAACCAGAGATTAAAATGATGAAAGAAGTTTGACTCTAAACAAAGCAGTTTGAGTTTATTGCAAAAACGTAAAGTTGATTGTTATAGCGCCAGCATGAGGTCTTTGAGTGCTATTTATTTGCCTGAGTAGTGCAAATTTTGGTGAGTTTTCGTCCAGCAGTTTTTGCTGAGAGAGAGAGAGAGAGAGAGAGAGAGAGAAAGAGAAAATAATTAGAACAAAAACAAAAGAACGCCAGCAGCTTCGGTGGCTTACTGTGTGTTCAACAGCCTGCGATCAGGGAAGACACCAACTGAAATGTGTGAGAGGATTAAACTTGACTCTACCTGAAGCCTCAAAGCGTCAAAGGATCCAGCCATCCTGACAACTCATATATTGTGGGAAAACAAGGGCGCTTGAGAAAAAAAATTAGACTGAGTAGAATCAAGTTTGGCCAAATCTATCTTCAAGGTCTGTTTCATATTAGACCTAGCTTGCATCTTTGAAAAAAATCAATAGTCATTCCCTTTTTTAATCAATTGGAAATGCGTACAGTTCTTGGTGAGATTAAATCTTTTTTTTCATTTTGTGGCTCATTGAAATCAACTCACATATTTGATATTTTCATTTGTCCTTGGCATATAAAAGATCTCAGTTGCTTTAGCTTCAGTAAGTTGGTATGCGCTATTTCTCGTGTATTTAAATGCTGTTACTTCTAATGCTTAACAGGATTCACTGATCTTTGTACCCCTCCTTTGACTGTTGTCCAAATCAGTTTACCTAATTAATGAGGCAGCACTCTGTCAGTGCTGTTACAGATTGAGTTAAAGTTTGTGTTTCAAACCCAGCATCTAATCAAATCCATTCTTATCACAGTAAATTGCTGCTTGTCACTGAAGCTGTATGTTTTTATCATAACCCTGTTAAATGAATCAATTTAGGTACTTTTAGGCATATTTTTAAAGCTGTTGTTTTTAGCCATTCTATCAGTGGGGCTGTTGGAATGGCAATGTAGGTTGGTTGGTTGGTCGGTCCACCACTTTGGTCCAGACTGAAGCATTTAAGCAAATATTTCTGTTGGTTGTCAAGGTACAGTATGGCCAGGAATTCATATTTTACAAATAAAGGTTTTTAAAGTTATAACTAAATGAAACAGTGTGATATTTTGTGATACACTGAATCTTTGCTGTTCAATAAAATCATTATAACACCAAGTATGTAAATTCATCCAAGTCTGACTTATTTGGCTCTTTCAGTTTTCTATGTTCCCAACACACATTTATACATATAAACACAACACACTCGTATCCAATGTAAAAATCATATGTGGTACTGTCGTATTCTTTGGCATCAGAATGTTAGTTTAACACCTTGAACTCTCTGCCTCTCCCCATCTCTCAGACTGCGGCGGCAGCAGCAGAGTCCTGGTCTGTTTGGGAAGATGCGATCGGCTCGGTTCAGTCCTGAGAACAAAGACGGTCAAACCAGTGACATGGACGAGGAAGACGAGGAACTGCAGCTCCAGATTCCATGACACACACACACACACTCACACACACATCCATACAGTGTTACAGGAAATACTTTTTAAAAATCATCAGCAGTCACATAAAGAAGGTGAATAGTCAATATGAATATTGTTGCTCTCGGGGGAAGTCTTTGGATCTCCAGTAATAGTAAATGTTTTGCAACAGCAACAAGATCAAACCCATCAGGAGAGTGACAGACATTAACAGGATGTCTGGACAGTGTAATGCTGAATGAAAGGATCTTTCTTCAACTTCCATTAAATCACACTAGCTGAGGCATGTATCATCCTTTCAATGTACTCGCTCATTCTTACCTCATATCGTCACAAGCATTACATATGTCCCATCTGAAATGTGCTACTGTATTCAACAATGCCTCAACCGCAAGTATTAATACTTCAAACCTTTTGTCCCCCCCTGAGCTTTTTTCATATCTCACAAGGGAGTATAAGTCATTTTAGTAATTGACATGTTACTTAAATGGTCTGCCACATTTTAACTAGTATTTCTAAAGGAGAGTATTTTTCTTCCCAAATATTGAAGTTTCAAAGTCAGTACTGATGTATTTAAACTTAAAAACTAACGCTGGCAGCACACTGCACAACTTTTAGCCTCATTATAGCTGCAAGCAAGAGATTTCTGCCTTACCTGGTTTTCTATTTGTTACTCCCCAACCAGTCTCCGCTCAAACAGAGAAAACCTGAAAACAGATCGTAAGCACCAGGGCTGTGTTCACGACCAAATTCCCAAACCTAACCTGAGACGATGGCTTTATTTTAATCTTCAAACAAAGTTAAATCCTCACTTTGAAAAGGCTTTTAACCCACATAAAAATAACTAATTTGACTGCAATAACAGACTAACATAGAATATGGTAACCCACCTGCACCAAACATATATAGCTTCTACTAGCCAATAAGCCATAGGTTTAGTGGCAGTACACACTAAGAAGAATGTTCCCAAAAATGTAACAAGATCTAATGTCAAAATCCTGTCTGAAGATGAAAAGAGAATGTTGTCTGCAAGAGCCAGAGAAGTTAGTACTATTACAAGAAGTGTTGTAACTCATTGTATTGATGTGCCTACCCCTACAGGAGAGCCCTACTGATAAATCGGCATGCCGGATATATCTGCTGATATGAGCCAATTGCCGATATATCTGTATCTGTGTTTCTAACAGCAGATAAAGGACAATTGTTTTGAAAAAACAAATGAAACTGAAGACAGGTCCGCCAGAGGACTCCCCTGGAACTCCCCTGTTGGCAACACATGTTGGGAACATTATAAATCCACCACAGAACACATCAATCAGCTGACTTGAGTCAGTACTATTTATAACAATACTTATTTTTTTAACTGCATTATGTCATGTTATCTTGGTATGGTTTCATAACTAAACAGAACAAATGTTAGGAATAATATTTGTTTGTTATGTGTTTCTGAAAATTAAAAAAAAAAAAGAATATCAGCCGATATATCAGATTTTAAAATCCTCAAATGTCAAAATCAGTATCTGTCTAAAAATCCCATATCAGTCAGGCTCTACCCTACAGCGATGAAGTGCATTTTAAAAATATGGGAAAGGGATGAACTGTTAAAACAAAAAAATCCATTGCATACTGCAGTGTTGTAGGGAACTGTAAACTAGATGGAGAAAGGAAAAATAGGCCTGTAACTGTGTGGGACTTGTATTCTCATGTAAATGTATTAAGTCTGGTCATTTCGTGACATAGTGTGTTCCCAGCATGACTGAAGCTGCTTCCTGCCAATAAATAAATGTCACACTGAATTTTAGACATTGTGTACATTTACCACGGGCTAAGTAAGAGAATGTCCTTGTAAATTAAACAGATAGATCTTTACATCAGTGGGATGTAATTGATGAGGACAGAGGTAAAATGACTTGTATTGTTTTGTTGATATGTATCTGTTAATTTCCACTTAAGGCCTGATCACATCAGCATTTAACACTTCTACATTTCTGTTAAATGCAATGGAAGTCATTCTGACATAGAAGGAACAGACAGCCAGAGAGACCAAAATGGCAGAAACTATTAGCCTATTAGCTGTTCAACAATTCAGCCCTCCTCTGCCAGTATAAACTCCTCAACTGAAGATGAATGGTGTGCAACCAGACTTGGGGCCTGTGTCCACCATAGCGTTTTTTTTCCAGTTGAATATGCCAGCTGCTCTTCTGAAGACGCCCAGCAGGGAGCGCTAGTTGGCGTTTTTGAGGCATAGTGTTTTTTCCGACTGCTTTGGTTGCTATGATACACTTGTTATAAGTAGTTCTACCTAACAAAAAAAAAAACGCCTTGGTGGACACGGGCCCTTAGGAGCTTGCAAACTGTCAGTTAGACACTTTGCTTTCCCCCTTCATTAACTCTTTATTGAATGAAATGATGCACAATATTGAAAACATAAGTTAAGCAGCGAGTAAACAGCACAGTACAGAGAAAATATAAAGGAGGTTGGAGAGTTAATGTGATTGGCTTGTGCTAGCATGTTCCCAGCTGTCTCATGAGTTAGCGATTAGCTTTCCAGATACAGTTGTTCACTACCTAGCCCTTCAAGCAGTCCCTGGTCACCAAGCCTCTAACATCACCTAATTAGGAAAGATATATTTCTCTGTTTGTCTTAGTGGTGTGACAGAATACAGAATGGACTCTGAAACTGCATTCAAAAGCTGGATGTCACTGTTAATGTTCTTTAAGAGGAAGAGATTTAAAGCTGAATTTCACCCCTTAATGCTTTGAAGGTGAAAAGTTTGGGTTTGGTTTATAATTGAATTTTTGGAATTAGTTTTCAGATTGTATAGTGTTTTGGCGCTTACCCATTGCTGGTAACATCTCGCCTTGCCTCTACTTGCCTCGCTTTCGATGCCTCATCCTCCATTACCCCGTCAATGTAGCTTGTGATCATAGCGATGCCACACAAAACTGCCGTAACATAATCTTGAACACACACACTCGACCCACACATACTACTTGCCATACACCACTCGATACATTGGACTCATTTGACCGAGTCGTGGTTTTGTGGGTTAACATAATAATAATATACACAGTACAATGTATCATTACAGTTACTATCTCCAGTCTCTAGCTAAACTATTTAACAATGGCGGGTTTTTTCAGGAAACCTATCTGGCGCACTGATGATGCAGTGAATAGTGACGATTCTCTGACCAATCAGTAGTCTCCTCAGCTCGCTTGGAACCTTGACGGAGGTGATGCCAAAAAAACCTACTAGGTACCAGATTTGCCTAATGAAAAACCAAACAAAAGGCGAGTACAGTCAAGGCGAGTTGAGCTGGTACCATCCGGTGGAGAAAGGACTATTGTGCTCCGATACTCTGGAAGCTTCCATTTCATCAGTAGACAGTACACTACAGTATACACTAAACCTCTCCAGACAGCAAAGGTAAAAATACATTGAAGGTTCTGTTGAGTTTGGTGGTGCAGATGATTTTTACGCTGAAGTATTTTAAAATCCCACAAATCCAGTTTCTGTCCAGTAATTCCCTCAGGACTGCGTTCAGTCAGGGTAGAAACGCCTCCAAAGCAGCATTTAGACCACCACTGAAACCCAGGCCAGTAAAATTCCTGTTGACTTAATGCTCACAGGCGCCTAAGACAGCCCATGTATTCAACAGTAGGATGGAGTTTTGGATACACTCAGTGTTGGACTGAAGAGTTAATTTATTTGTACAAAACCTCGGCTGGGCTAAATCTCCCGTCTGTGAAAGAGCTCCAGTCTAGCCGTGGATAGATGCAGTTGTGAAAGCAATAAATAACTCATTTATCTTCCACCATCATCCACAGTCACTCTCAGCCTCAACTATGATGCTGGAATGGGACCAAGATATTTTTATTGATCAGGATTCTGAACTATTTATGTTGTTATGGTTTACTTTTTATAAATGATCTGTACCACAATGGTTTTGTATTAGCTCTATAAATGTCAACTGTAAATATAAAGAAACATGAGTCACTGTCTTTTTTTCTACATGCTTTATGTGTGTCAGTGTCATTGACTATTTTTTATTTGTATAACACTTTCCACAGACCAGCAGTGCCTTATTGTTTGTAACTTTGTAGTTGCTCCCATAAGCTTTCTCTAAAAACATAAATTCTTCCTGAAGAGTGATTTCTCAGAGACCAGCAGGAATATGATAACTTTGCCATGGCTTATTGTTGTCAGCTTATTGTTGTGTTTATTGAACATGAAAAGGAAGGCAAAGTGGATTGGGAGGAGAAACTCTTGTTAGATTAATCTGTCAAAAGAAAAACAATTCTGCAAATAAATCAGGTTTTCAAGTTGTGAGGCACAGCAGAGGAGAGACGCAAGACTAAACTCCACAGACAAACAATCTACAGACTGCAAAAATTGAGGTCAGAATCCTCACCTCCATCAATACCACACTTGATTTGCTGGTCACTCAATGGAATAAAAGAGCTTTGCCCACAACTACATTAAAAAGTTAGAACTGCCCAACAATTCCTTTCAAGCCACCATCAAAACTTGAAGAGTTGCCAGAAAATAAACTAATGAAAGAAACCAAATGTGACTGTCAAACCAGAAGCATACCTGATGATCAGATTTTCTGGAACACCCATCTGATAACCATCAGATCAAAGACCTTATGAAAGCCCAACTCAAACACCAACCAGACACTGCAAACCAGATCACTTTCCACTGTGTTCTCTGTATTGGATCTCGCTTTAAAAAATTGGCCATCAGCACCAAGCTGGAAAATTTCAAGCACAATGAGCTGGTTAAGAGGAAAGGAATGGAACTAAAAGGCAGTACATATGTATGACCAATTCCCACTCAAATCCCCATCCCTCATTCTAAAAGAAGAAAAATAGATAGCACACAAAATCTATCTAGAACAGGAAAAAATCTAAGAAAAAAGTACTTTTTGCTGAAATTTCCACAGAACATCTAAATAAATAAAATGAAACATACATTACATACGTCTGACATAACAGATAAAAAGCCCAGTTTTTAATCCTACAATTAAGACATGACCACTTTGAATATAATAGTAATTACTGTAAATATCTTGCACATCCACTCAAAGAAAAAAAACATCATTCTATCTATTAAACAAACACCCTTATCTCACCAGAAGACATAAACACTTAAACCAGACCCAAATTATATTAAAAATTTCCTTTCTAATAAAGATGTACCCCTGTTAACAGAAGTCCAGGCTAAAGCATTAGTTAAAACATTTACAGCTGAAGAATTTCATGAAAAACGCATGCTGATACCTCCCAACAAAGCACCAGGCCCAGATGGCTTCCCTGCTTAGTTTTTTAGATTTTTTTGGCAAACCATCATACGTGTTTTTGAGAATGACACAAGAACTGATAGAAACTGTTAAAATCCCAGTATATATGAATACTGCTAACATAAGTGTACTAGTGAAATCTGAAGATTCAACCCTTTTCCCTAGCTATTGACATCTATCTGAAATCAACACGGACATTAAATTCATTAGCAAAGCATTATCTTTCAGAACTGAATCACTCCACTTGTCTCTCCATCCACAATACATATTGATTGATTGAACAGGTTTTAACAAAGGAAGACCTGCATAAAACAAAACGCTAGCTATTCTACATAATTCATCAGGTATTTCAGAACAATGGAGAAACAATATATTCACAATTAACATGTTAACATCATAAAACTGGCACAGGGAACAACTTAGCCCTGGCATTTATTAGCACCTGAGCTGGAACAGTGCCTACATCTCTTTTGGTAAGTCATGTTTTTTGGTCGAATGGAACGGGAGGCTATAGGATGACCTTATTGACCACAGTACAGACACTCACCCACTCTCATCTGGCAGAAACATTCAGCTGGGGTTAGATGGGCTTGGCCCAATTGCATGGGTTCCTTGCTAATAGTGTGGCCAGATTGCACCACACGATGCTTCCTGTTAGCTAGAGTGCAATTTTTTGGTAACGTAGCATTAGCAAAGTGGGTGTAGTTTATCGTAATGGATCATTTTTATTCCAGAAATGTCTATGCGTGGAGACTCTGTCAAAACCTGGAAACGACAGGTTGTGGTGTAGACACAACTCTAATTGTCACAGACCTGAACCAAGAAGAGGAAGGGGGGTCTGCATGCAATTGCTGCTGAGGATGTTAGCATGGCTAGAATGATATTAGCAATCATCCCAAAGAACGCCAAACACAGCCACTTTCAACAAAAGCTGGTTAGATCAATATGCATGGCTGGAATACAGCATGTCTAAAGATGCAGTGTTTAGCATTGGTTGGCATTGTTATTTTTTAACATGACAATGCCAAGTCTGGGTGAACCGAAAGTACAAGAACGCAGTGGTGGAATGGTTAAGCTCTACAACTTGCCAGGGGATCGCACAGCGAGTGAAGGTGAAGAGTCATCTAATAGGGTACATTTTGTTAGATTCTGCATGTCATTGGGATGTTTGATGCAACAGTGGCCAAGAAGTTAACCAGCAATTCACCAAATGCAAAATACAATCGCTATGACATACAGAATAACATATTTTCTATAATGGCTGATATAATAAATAGCATTTTGCTGTTTTAGTGGATGAAAGTAAAGATGCTACTAAAAAGTAAACTCAGTGGGCTCTCAAGAACAACCACATGCCTCTATTACCACATTCTTTATGGCGCCTTTAAAGCCATCAGTGGATATAAATGTCTAATTTGATATCTTTTTGCAGATTATCAGAAAGATCTTTATTGCCAAGTAGTTTTTTTACACGTACAAGGAATTTGCTTTCTAGTTTCTAAAAAAATAAAAATAAAGTCAAAAATAAAATTTGACCAACCCACTAGAGGGAGAAAAATAGGCACATTTGGTGCACTAGTGAGTATTTGGGACAGCATGACAGTGGATAGGCGATTTAGAGGTGGGGGGATCGATACAGCATAGAATCGCAATATTTTCCGTGGCAAATTGGGGACACAATTTGAAGCTGGAAAATGGGTAATAAATTGCAATATATCGCAATATTTTAAAAATCGCAATAAAATCATATTGTGACATAAGTATCCTGAGAATATCGTATCATGGGGCCTCTGGTGATTCCCACCCCTAGTGGGATTGAGTAAAAATAAAGTACAGTGTGTGTGTTTATTTTGATGAAGGAACAGTGTGGTTGAGTGATGTTTTTAATCAATTTTGGACAACAATGGAGCTCTATGTCACAGAGGAATAATATGAATCCATGTTTCTAGGATTGATCAAGAAACATAAAATATCACTAGACTTATTCTTTATACACTGTGACAACCTGCAATTATCACCTGGTTGCACCACCAGTGGAAAACACTGGAAATGCCCATTTTGATTCAACACACTGATTCGTTACAGAATGACGTGACTGCCTGTAAATGTCAGTGTGTCGGAAGGAGAGTGAGGAAGAGGAGCAGTGACAAAAGCAGCCGGAGAAACACACTCTTAAATAGTCAGAGAAAATCAAAGTAAGGCAGTTAAATCCCTTGCGTTTTTTCACCCGTGACTTTCATCTGTTCGCCAATCCTGTACACTTCACCTTCAGACCATCATTCTACATCTTACTGCCAGGAGAGAGACCTGGCTGGCACCCCAAACAATAATAATTTAAGGTCTGCAACTCCAACTGTCACAAGACATCGCAGATACACAGACCAACATTATCACTGATTTAAAGTCATGTTTGTGTCCAGCTGATAAATGTAAGTCCAATATTCTCTCTCGTTTAGCTCTGTTTTTTCTGTCCACCAAAATCTGGCTCTTTAGCTGCTAAATGCTCCACTATGTTCACCAGGTTGGTCGTGTACAATGGGTTTATCTAAGCTTTTTACCGGAAACAACTGCCTGTCTGCTTGGAAACAAGGTTGACAAAAACAGAGTTTGGTGGGCTAAAAATCAAAACAATGAATTACAGAGTTGCGTGTTTTCAGCACTATGTGCAAGACATTACACAGTCATTTGATTCAACAGAAATGCAGACTTAGTAATTGTTAAGACAATTGTTAAGATGATTTTAAATGAGCACAGATTACCCCCATGGGGATAACAGGCAGAATAATTACTATAATATGAAAGGGTAAAAAGCCAGAGAGTTAGAAAATCAGAGATGAAGGAGTTTGAGCAAGAAAGGACACTAAACTCACACACACTCTGTGGTGTGTTTGGCAGTGCAGACTGTTGTGTACTGTAGAGAGTAGACAGTAATGAGACTGAACCTCAGCCTGTCTCCCCACGCACAGCATGGGAAACAGCTCGCATCTCCCTCTGAGATCATATTTATTACTCTGTGTGTGTGTGTGTGTCTGAGAGAAGCCAAGACATATAGGGTGTCCGCGGGGTCTTAAAAAGTCTTGAAAGGTGATAAATCAATTTTGCGAAAATTAAGGCCATTAAAAAGTCTTAA
>JAPMOB010227546.1:0-10513 GCA_029875015.1 Lepomis gibbosus
TGTGTGTGTGTGTGTGTGTGTGTGTGTGTGTGTGTGTGTGTGTGTGTGTGTGTGTGTGTGTGTGTGTGTGTGTGTGCCAGGGATGAGCTGGTAACAGCTGATGCCACTGTGAACAACAGATGACTTACTTCTCTCAGTCAACTTTCACAATTGTCTGTTTCTGTGGATAAAGTCTGTTACTGTGAGTTTTTTTTATCTTGGTTTTGTACTGAGTACAAGTCTCCCTGCCCCTATAACTTTAAACTAAAGCGACAAATAGTATTTAATCACCGCTTGGCGTGGCAATAATTTATTCTATGCAAGTTTGGGTGCTAAAAAGATTTTCTTCCAGTTCAGTTACTTATTTTGACTCTGTATCCTTTTCAAAATGCAGGTGTATCCCTTAAGTATAGTGCCATTCAGTGCACCATTAGCTGCTCTTGGTTTTCTGTGGAGTTCAGAGGTTAAAACACCCATCACTGAAAGGAGATAGGCATGAAACACTGAATGCAGTTTTAAACTAAACTATATTACTACACTGCCATTTTGCTCTTTAAATTAACACGAGGCATTTAAATGTTAACAGTAATCTACATCTCTCAGTAGGTGCACAGAACCGCAGAGACGGTTTCTCATACTGAGGCAAGAAAGAGGAAAATGAATTTGAAATGTTACATGTGGTTCAGACATTGGTGCGTCACAAGGTTTTCCAACATGTTCTCATCCCAGGGCAAGGTACCCTTCAGCTTCTGTATGAAACACTTTCCACCGGATGGTACCAGCTCAACTCGCAGCGACTCTGCCGCCTATTTCTGGTTTTCCATTGGGCAAATGTGGTTGGTACCTGGTAGGTTTTTGGTGAGGCAATACCAAAAGGTAACGTGAAAACTATTCACTGCATCCTGAAAACCCCGGCCATTTTTATAATACTTTAGCCAGAGATTGCGAGATTGCGATATTGCGAGGTTGTAACTGTAACGAGACTCTCTGTACATTATTACATTGTTTTTATTAAAGCATGTGGCACGGTGCCTCAGTATTTGACCTGCAATCTCTCAGTTAAAATGAGCAACCTCGCTGTGAAGACCTATAGGAACATGGGTTTTATTTAGTATCACACTTCTTTTTTAGATCACACTAAAAGGCATCTGCTCACACAATAGCATGGGATTAAAAAAAACTTTCATGTATGGTTTAGACTTGTGGTATTTAAGCTGCTCTGCAGGAGGTCTAAATACACACTAATCAACTAATTACCACAAGCTGCACTTTCCATCAGCCAAAAAGATAATTAGCCCACGTGTAAACAGCCATGGCGGCCATCCACCAATAAACCTCAAGTTTCATTCATGAATGTGAGTGTCATCTCCTCTCTGACAATTTCATTCAAAAATAAAAAGCTACATGTTGAAGCTTGCTGATTGAAATGAAAAAAAAGATGCCTTTTCACCGGAGATGCAGTTCAAAGTCAGTTTTTTGGATAAAGCTATTACCAGCCCTGCTTCCTCTCCTGCTCTGCATCATGCTCCCATCTCATCTCACTAGAAATGGGTATGCAGTAAGAAATTGGTGCGTGCATAGTGAATCTTTCACTTTGTAAATTAAAGCAGACAGGCTTTCACTATGCTGCCTTAAAAATGTGCATCTCTCCATGCTGCATCGTATTAAATTTGAATGGCTTTAGAAAGCATTTATTTCTAGATATATTTTTGCACTTTGTCATACTGATAGTATGCAAGGTTGACAGAGTTTGACCATATTTTAAGAAGTGCATTTTGTTCATAAAAGAACTACACGCTCACAGACTTTATTAATCTTGAGAGGTGTCTGGGCAAGACAGTCAGAGTGTGTTTTCTCTTTCTGCTACACTGTTAACACCTCACTCACGTTTGATTGAATATGAAGGAAATTGCTCCGCTAGCCTCTTGAGCATTCAACCGAGAGGAAACTGCAAAGCGTGCAGGAGTATGTGTGTCCCTGACTCTTAATAGAGGGAGTTTAGGTCCAAGGTAAAATTGGAAATACTCGGGTAATTTCATCCAGTGCATAACCTCTGCCCTCTGGGACTTTATTGCCTCTAATTCATCAAGGGTTTGAGTTGGAGGCAATTATTCCTGCTGATCTCAGTTGTTTGCCAGTGTACAGCGCCGTGTACGGAATTGTAGCATAATTTTCACTGCAAACTGCAAACTCTGCTCACCTGGCAAGTCAATAAGCCTGGGTAGACACATGATTACAGCTGATAAGCTGCAACAGTTTCCCTACTTCATCTGTGCCACAAAGATAGATGACAATTTGTGAAATAGATTTTGTAATTTTCATTATGAGATGTGATTTTGCAATGCATGCAGGTGTGCTGAAACCAACTCTGTCGTCCTTAATATTCATGCAAACATAGAGAAAAGTGACTGTCAAGACTGAAGCTATAATTTTGTAATAAATATTGAGTTAATTACAAGCCAATCTAATTAACCGGGATATTTAATGACTCCATTATTTGATAGTCTGTCACATCATCATAAAAAACAAAAAGTGTATTTGCATTGTGATTACAGGTTTAAATCATTATAATGGTTGTATATCCATTAATAAATCCCAGCAGGATACCATTGTCATGTAACAAAAATTAATTTGAATGCAACTTCTATGTGTCACACATACATTCAGACATCCTCCTTAAACATCACATTACCTTAGGACAACAATATTGATCCCTATGACATAGACTGCCTTATTTAAATATTATTTTATTAATTCATCTATTCTTATGAGAGGGCAAGCAGAAAGAAAAGATAAAAGGATGCTGTGGTTATTATACAGTCCATCAATATCTCAGCTCCAGCTGCTATATGCAACAATCATGTTAAAGTGATTTCACACTGTGAGGCCTGGGAGCTTATCCAAGCCATTAGCATTATATATATATATATATATATATATATATGTAGATGGATATAGCATTAAACACCCCAACTCTAAAACAAAGTCCTTGAGTATCAGACAATATTCATGTGTCATTTGTCCATAAAATGAAAAAGAAAATCCCTTAGCATTGGTCTGACGTGGCTTATCTTTGAAACACAGCTGTTATAATCCAGATGACTGAAGTTGTTCTCTCTGAAAGGCTTAAGATAAACTAAAAGGCAAACACATCTGCTCCCTCAGTGTAGCACACTTCCTCCACCTAAATTCATCATCAAACTTCAAAATGTACTTGCCTATTTTACTGACATGAGAGTGCCACCTGCTGATCTGAAGCATGTCCAACATCCATCTGACCTCTATACTATAATGGCCCTATGTGTCAGAATGAAAACACAGCCAACTGTTCATACCCAAACAGCTAAAACAGCTGGTTTTACAACAATTCATTATGCTAATGCTTGCTGTTTACTAAAAAGCTCTTAAATCATCAGGCAAATTGTGATATTAGAGTCAAAAGACACTAAATTCACCAAGTGTGTAATTGCTGGTCTTTCAAGCAGCCTGTTAATGATGAAGAAGTTGAGTAAAAGAGGTACAGGAGACATGAATGTAGAGCTAGCAGCAGCAGCCATGAATAAACTCAGGAAAACACACCTGGAAGAGGAAATAGCCTTTCTTTCACGCACACACTGAAAATGCCAAATTTCAAAGAAAGAAGAAATAGATTTTTGCCATTGTTACAGAAACAATTTTCTTTTTTATGTGTAGATACTAGACATATTTCACACCACAGGCAGGCAAAAGAAAAGAATCCCAGGGTACTTTGATAATCTTGTTAATGACACTCATAAAATAATAAACTTCCTTAATGTATTCTCCTCAAGATACACACCCAGACACACGCACTTTTATGTGCATTTTTACAATTTACCTTTTTTAATGTATCGCTCTATAGCCATACTCATATTCTCCACAGAGCCTGGAACAGCAGGTATCAAAGATAGCGTAATGATTTTGTGAATAAATAATGTCAATGTACAACTAATTGCATGCAGTATGATTAAATAGTTGTGTATACTGTCTGCCCCTGTGCATGTGTACCGTCTAATCCTGCTGGTAATATAAAAGAGCGATATTCTTTTGTTTTCATAGCAAGAGGTAGGCTGGTTGCTTGGCAACACAGCATGCCTTGAAAATTAACAAACAAAAAGAACCAATAATAATAATAATAAACTTTTTCATCATTGTTTCAATCAAATTCTGTGATTTTGTTTCTTTAATCATATTTTTATTTTATTTTATTATTATCATTTATTTATTTTTTATTATGCATCAAAAAATGTGCCACTACATACAGTTGGACACATACATCAGAGAGAAATGTCACTAAGAAATGTGCGTGCAACGACTGTTATTGGAATTTAACTAGGTACTGGTAATAAACATGTAAATATAACAGTGCTATCAAATTGCAACTTCCACCACTACTTGAAAAATGAGTATGGTATATTGACTTTGGCTATTTGCTTCAAAGCAAAAATCACAATAGATTATGAGCCAGATGGTCCCATTTATTAATGTGACAGTCAGTCAGGATTTTTCCTCTCAGGCGTGTATCAATGGGGGCTTTGGTTTATGATCTAATGCCTTGCCATTGAAATAGAAAAGGTCATTAATAATTATATAGTATTTGCATTTTGCTTGGCTGTCATTTTCATATTGCCCCTCTGCTTTTTCAGTGTTTATGACACTACAAGAAGTCCACTTCTCTGTGTGTGTGTGTGTGTGTGTGTGTATATTCCTGTTTGCAATATGATTAGAAATCATGACAAGTAGTGCTGTTGTGTTTGGCCATCAATGAGAGAATCAGCTTAGCCATATCATTTCTTCACTATTTACCTCCAGCTGTTTCTCATTAGGCTGTGTTGAATGTATAGGCAGCAGGTAAGATAACTGTCCCTTTCCATTTACTACCTGGTCCGCAAGTAGCAATATTTCCTCCACCAACAGCAGCAGTACTAACTATTGCAAGACACCTTAGCCCATCATGAAGCCGGGAACCAATTCAGATCTGTGTAGGAGGCTGAGAGCTGGAGCGGTATGTGAGGCTGGATGTGACTATGGATATTTGTTTTGTTACTTTTCCGTTTCACACAAGAGTACAACTCACATGGCAACTTCTGTGACATTTTGCAAAGAGCAAGAAAAGTGAGCTTATTCGATTTTTATTATTATTATATAATTTCTTTCAACACAGAATAACGTCACACAAGTGTTGTCAAAACACTGAAATAAATAACTTCCAACTTCACAAGAACAAATAATTGCAGACTTACCAACACGATGGATGATGTATATAAAGGTACACATTAACTCGCTACAAACTCATTCTTCTCCTGCTTGACACCTCTCATGTCACACCTGAACCTATCCTATCTTCATCGTCCTCTGAATCAGAGGACCTGAGAGTCCTGGTCTGAGACACTATAAATCACCTAGTACTGTTTTCTCTGTCATAAAACTGGTCTTCTCCGTTATTTTTTTTCCTGCCAGAGTTTTGACAACTCTGCCTCTGATTGCTTAGTACTCATTGCCTCTGTTGGTAACATAGACTGTGTAAAATAAGTGGATGTCATCGTGATGTTTTGTGGCTTGCCGTTTTGAGGCCTCGAGTTTGGCTGTTACGGCGACGCTATGTTTATTTTTTGCAACCAGCGCCACCTGATGTGACCATATTTGGAAGAGACTGTGGAACCAACGGCTCCGTGTGGAGCTAGCTAGCTTGCTCGTGCATTTGTAATTCTAAAACCGAGATGATAATTTTGTCTAGCGAACAACAGGCTTAAAACTAAATGTACTCACCAGAGAAAATGAACAGTGTAACTCCTAATATGCTTTTTCAACAACGCTGATTAAATTTACACAGTGTCGTGGCCTGACTGACAGGTTGAGAAGTTTGAGTCTTTTTATTGACTTGGATCTTTGAATCTCAGTCAGTACAGAGGGTATGCGTGTGATGTCATATTACACAGAAGTCACTTCAGTTACACTCACTGAGTGGCTTGAATCAGCGAAAACACAAACAACACATCTAAAATGGATAAGAGCTGGACTGTTTCCACTGCTAAACGCAGCTATGGTAACTAATGTTTTTCCACTCAGTCTCATTCCTGCTGGGGGGGCGTGTTCTGAAAGGGGAAGTGACGTCAGCACATACCATCTGTAATGAACAAGTCTTTTTTCAGGAGTCATTTTGTTTATTCTAACTAGTTAGGCCCAGTGCACAAGGACGCAGCACAAAATTCTGTACCCTGTACATAGGCATTCTTGGTGGGCCCCTCCCAGCATCCAGCTATTCATTCTAGTATACCTATGAGCCCTCTGTGTGGGCCCTGCATACTCTGTCCCCTTTGCGAATGTGTGGCATAGTGTGTGTGTGGTAGAAGAGGAAGAGAGACAGAGCACCAGCAGCTGTGCTGATATTGTGCTGAATTCTGCTTGAACCTCGCATGACGTGATGTCATGTGACAAAAGAACAAAAGATTAAAATTCGAAGACCCATAGTTATGAGTCGAATCATTCACAAACGACACACCACGACCACTTTCCTCCAGATGACAAGGAACAGCTTGCGAATGGGGTGTGAGGATTTAGTTGTTTTTTTTCTGCGACTACCTGTGTGCTGCCCTTACAATGCATTCTCTGGTGCAAAGCTAGACAGCCAGTTAACACTCAAAAGTCCTTCAATAAGCACACAAGACTTGGCTTTTCTTGTATTTTACTAAAGTTGTTTCCTCTTTTTTTTTTGTAAAACTGAAACGTTACAGACACAAGAACATAAATCAGTACCCAATCATTAACATATGGATATACAAGGTACGCACAAATAACTACGCAAATACACATTTACTACCAAAGCATAAAGCATGCACTGTATCCTACTGTATGAAAAGCACAGCTCAACCACAACATCAACATCTACATTTACTTCTAGCTAACAGAGCACATTTTACCAGAACAATAGAGCAGTTTCTAACGTTAACATGCCTTAAAAGTGCAAGTGTTTGACAATGATTTACACATTACTTACAGACAAATAGTCTCTAAGGCAAAAGCATAGGAAATACAATCAGCAGCAACATGAATCCAGTTCATCTGTTTCCAACTTACTGGCTGTATATTCATATTTACCTACAGACATGACAGTGATATCAATCTTGTAACTCTCTGCAAGACAGCGAAAAAGCATAGTTCCCAAGATGACTATTCCTTGTGCAATAATTATATTGCCTTAATCTCAAATGACTTCATTATATCTATGGTGAAAATCTGTACTCTAAGTGAATTTACAGTAGCCTCAACATCTATTCTTCAGCAGGTTGTTTAGGCATAAATGGGGCAAGGCAGTCTCATGTGTAAAATGATTTAGGTGGCAGTGAGTGTGAAAGTGTAAAAACATGACGCAATGTAGGCTATACAGGAGATGATGCTCAGGCTCCTCTCATGCACCTAATAGCTGCTGAGTGACTTAAAGGGAGGCGCTAATACGAGGGATTTGTCACATGATGGATGGGAGCTGATGTGTTAAGAGACCAATGAGGGCCCTGGACAGCAGTCATAAATCTTGGTTCATGCATGAAGCCACAAACATATTTGCATCTCTCATTTCACCACATGAAATTAGCTGTAAAATGTGATGGACCGGGCCAGAGCCCATTCCACGGATCACTAGAGGAGGGATAGCCATTTTCTACCCAATTTCTGCAATTTAACTTGAGCACTGGCAAGGACTCTGAAATGGAGTGGTAATATTGAAGCATTACTCACTTGGAAATGCACATCAGTTTGACACTGTCTCGGTGTGCATGTAGAGAAACATGATAAGTAAATAATAGATCTGCACTGTCTGTGGAGAGTGTGCAGGCTGCTGTAACCGGTGAAGTGCTTCACAAGGTATGGTTTTCTCTGTCAGTAAATACAGGTAGTAGTCATATATGTACTATTTGTCTTTTTGATGTGTACTTAGCAAGAAAATTGAGGTGCAGGGTTTGTTTCACATCCATGTTAATGTATCCACTTTCATATGAAACCGGACATAAACATTTCATTTGTCATGCCTTTGTGCATTTTCAAATTGCTTCAACATGATTAGTATGTTCTTAATTCAAATTTGTTTACTTTACTTGCTTCACCTCCACAGGAAGGTCATTCTGAAACCATTCAAACTAAATGAACTGTGGTCACTTAGTTGACAGAAAATATTCTTGCTGATTTCAATGAATAGCTTTGATAACTGACGTCAGCTTTCAGGGTCAGTTAGAGTTTGTGTTGGTGTAGCCAACAGCAACAGCATAGTTTGCATTTTCCTCAGTATTCATTGGGAATGATCTCAAACAGTTTCAGAGAAAAGAGTTTGGGATGTTTAACCTGCATGCCTCAGAATATATTCAAAATCTCTGGGGTTGGAAAAATGTGCTTTTGGGAACTTAGGTTCTCATTTTCACATGGAAATAATCAAATCAAGGTCCTTACATTTGCATAAACTATGTCATAATTTGTATTATACTGTCGCTGTTAAAAGAACATTCCACTGCATTTTTGCCCCTCCAGTTTGCAAACCAAATGAAGCAAAGAAACCTGTGAAAGTGATAACAAGACTCTATTATATTTCCAAATGAGGGTTTATGATTATAGCAAACACATTGTGTCTGGACACTGAAATGTAATTGCTAATAGTATAAAAGGATTATATTCCATATTTTACATCATAGTGTACCTTTCATACATACTGTATCTCTCCCAAACTGTCAGTTCAGAGAAGTAATTTCCATTCTGTTCCTTTCCATCATGTTGAAAGTGGCATATGTTCAGCTGCCTCTGTGTTGGAAGTTGTTTCACAGATGCTCTAACGAGGCTGTGGTAGGATTTGACGGTTGTGTCAATTAGCAGCAGAACTGACAGGGAATGGGCAAGATTAGGAATCTGAAATTAAAATGTAAATCTACACAAAACTAAAAAAGAACAAAACATTATTATTATATATTATCATGTGCCTCATATGCATCCACTGTTTGAGGAAACAGTTAGTACACACAGTGGCTGGACATACTGTAAATACGCTGAGCCTGGGATTCACATTAAGATAAATGTCCAATTTCAAATATTATCTCTTGCCTTTGAAGGGGTATGTAATTGACACGGTTTGTGCACACTGAAAGCTGCATGGTCAAATGATTCTTTTTTTGGCATTAATGCAAAGGAGACATAATCGCATGTATAGTAGCCCTTTGTAGTTACTCTACATCTCTCGATAAAGACACTCCATGAACACATTTCTATTCCTCACTTTACAGTTCTCTCATTAATTTATGCTCCAACCAACAGCTTTCCCATTCTGGTGCCCATATCCATCACTTATCTCTGTATATGTGTTGAGGTTTTGTTTTAAATAGCATGCCAAAAGAACACGCCGTGTTCATTTGTCTTTACTACAGGAAAACGTGGTAAAATGCCTCGCTAAGTAAACACCTGGCCAGTAAACTGTTGGATAATTAATGTTATGCCTGCTTGCATCTTTCATGCTGTTGTTTTAGTCTATAGATGTTAATTACTTTGGCCTCCATAAGGATCTACTTCACAGTAGTGTGGTGCTTTGGGCATCTGAGGGGCAGATTTGAGAAACTACGCAATTATGTTAAGCTAGTTTTAAAGTTTCACAAGCCCTCGCTGTAATTGTTTATTAACTGAAGGTAGAAGGTTGCGTGGTGTCCTGCACAGATTGTAAAGCCCTTTATAAGGATAATTTGAGTCGTATAAAAAAAATTGTATTTGATAGGTTTGTTCTTTTTTGTTATCTTATTGTTGGTATTCTCCAAGTTTGATTGAAGTTAAATGACTGCGTAGGGAAAAGTGAACTGCTGTCTATAATAGGAAAGTTTGTCCAGTATGAGTTTCATTCAAAACATTTTAGACAATGTGTAAACATGAGAAGTTGTTTCTTTGAGAAGATGACAAACTCAAGAAATCTGTTAACTCTTGAATAGCCCTTATCAAAGCAACCCCTCTGGTACAGGATGGACCAGAATCATCACACAGCATTGCTAGCATTGTTAATTATACATTTGTTTTTTGGATAATTAGATAGATATTAATTAATGATAAAGATTAATTAAGCTCTATTGACAATTTTTCCACAACATCTTTCACTGATTCTGGTTCAGCAGACTTTTGAAATCTCCAGATTTTAAACCTGCACTGGGAAACCTTTGTCTCCCCTTCTGGCAGTGAGAGTAATTACACAAACACTGCCAACATGTGATTATGATGTATGCCTCCAGGTAAGCCTGACCCCAGGAGATAAATTTCCAAAGTTCAAGACAAAAAGTCATTATTTAGGTAGTGTAAAAGTAATAACTAGTCTACTCCAAATATTTTAGTAGCAACCTGTCCAAGATTCAGGTCCTTCCTCTGTCCCTTCTCTTCTCTGTATGTATTTGTGTTTGTCGTCACCGTTGACCGCTTTCTTTTTTTGACTGTAATTCATCCTCTGAGAGTTTCTTATCTGGAGCATCAGAAACGTTTTCTTGGAGGCTTCTTAGGTTTTTCCTAT
>JAPMOB010227547.1:0-28810 GCA_029875015.1 Lepomis gibbosus
TTGTCCATTTTAGCAGTTATGGCTTACGACAGATATCTGGCTATTTGTCGACCACTGCACTACCACTCTTTCATGACAAAACGGAGACTGTCTCTGCTGGTATGTTTCTCCTGGCTAACACCTTTCTTTGTTTCCTCCATCAACGTTGTGCTCACTTCTAGACTAAAGTTATGTAGTACATATATTCACAGACTGTTTTGTGTTAACTGGATGATTGTTAAACTTGCTTGTCCTGAAGCTGACACTTTCCCAAACAATGTAGTTACATATACTATAATTTTCATGTATGTGTCTCATGGCTTTTTCATATTTTGGACTTATATGCATCTTATTAGAACTTGTCTGAGGTCCAAAGATGACAGGGTGAAGTTTATGCAGACATGTGTGCCCCATTTTACCTCTCTTGTCACTTTCTTGGTTGTAGTACTTTTTGATTTGATGCATATGCGATTTGGTTCCACAGATTTACCTCAAAGCTTTCAAAACTTCATCCAAATAGAATTACTGCTTATTCCTCCTGTTATTAATCCTCTAATATATGGATTCAAACTGACCAAAATACGAAACAGAATTCTGGACTTAGTTTATGTTGAAAATTACTTTTCCATTAAGTTTAATCTCTAGTTCAATTTAATGTGACAGACAAAAAGAAAAAGCTTTTCTGCTTTAAGATAAGATAAAACAGAATCATATATATATATATATATGATCTCTGGTTTTAGATTTTCCAAAGTGTCTGCAGAATGTCCCAATCTGTTGTCTGGATGTGATTGATAAATACAGGCCTCAGTATATTTTTGTTATGTGTGATTAACAAAGTGTGTTAAAAATGTATAAATGCACTGAAACCACCGCCAAGCTGTGGCTTAATAGCCTATTTGCACTACTGACATCACTGTATTTGTACTGTTTTAGGCTTCGACCTAATTATAATTTTAAGCTATATGTATATACAGAACTGTTTTTGAATTATACACAGTAGAGTAACTTAAGTTGTACATTAACTTGAAAAACAGTTTGTAGCCTACTGTATTTTGAAATTTAGTAAATAACAAACCAGTTAATTTAATTTCTTTATATTCTTGTAATAAATATACAAATATCAATATAATGGTAATCTGCATGAGAAATAAAGAGAAAGAGAAAAATAATGGTTATAATAATAAGCTGCTTATAGTGACTCGGATAGACATGGTTACTACAAGGTTTCCTCTGTAAAATCTTATAATTAACAACCCTATAGACCCATGTTTCACCCACACTGGTGTTTTCACTGCCTTAAAAAAATGCGTAAAGACTGTGATGGAATGACATCGCTTTGTCCCTCCTAGTAGTTTTGTTGCACCTGTTTGTGGGAAACTTTATTATTGGGGCCTGAACATGAAAGTGCCTGGGCCCAACAGTCCCTGGCACTGAAAGTGCAAGGAACCTATTGTTTTTGGTAAGATTACTATTATTCTACTTTTGGTGAGTAAGCTTGCTAATAGATTAAATGTTTTGAAATGAGTAACTGTAGCACAGATTGTTATATATTTTTCACATTTAATGTTTGATAACTGCATTGTGGGGGAGAGGGTGTGTTCCTTGCTGCTTGCAGCTTTAATTTTTATTGGTTTGTAAAGTCTGATGACTTCATTTAATTCTAGCAAACTCCACCCGACTTCAATCTGAATAGAAGTCTTAATAAGTGAAAACACCACTCATGTGAGTTTACAGAGTGACTTATTGGTATTTTTTGTGACTTGGTGCTGTACCGTTTCAAAGTGTAATGTTAATTCACTGCTGTCGTAAATAAGGACAGCTATTCACGTGCATTTGTTATGATTATATTACATATGTTTAAAAAGTAGCAAGTCGACAACTTTGCTAACGTAGCCAAACGTCAAGCAAGTTTGACATCAGACATAGCAAAATACTTGTCCAACAGAAAGAACGCCAGTTCTGCGTCTCTCTGATTTTGATGTGTAAGACATTGACTTCAATGAGTTCATATTTATCTCCATTAATGTAGATTTGCCAAGTAAAGCTACACCTTAAAGGTTTAGAACCCTTATAATGTCATTACAAGGACAAACACAGAACACCCACACAGATATTTTCATTTATTCATCTGCTCAGAACTCTTCTGAGGATGGTGTGGGCATGTACATACCTTATGGTGGATTCACACTAAAATTCAACAATTAAAGCAAAACAATAAATAAGAATAAGTGGCCCCACTGCTATCAATTTAATCAGTTCCTACACAGGTCTACAAAAGAACACCAAGGACTACTGAGTACCCAAACTCTAATTAAACAGTCTGACTGACTGAGGAAAAAAGAGTTCAGTTCCTGTTCAGTCAAGCCTATAGGATTGTAAATCTTCTTTTTGATAGGAAAATGAAGTTATTCAACTAAAATAAGAGAATGGTCCACTGTAATATTATCAGCCAGAGACAAGGTACTTTAGCATACACAGTTTGAAAATTTCATGATTCTATACTGTATCACATTCTGTATTATAGACTGGAAAAATAATAACAGGATCTGTTGTTGTACTTTTGCAATGTTATGTTACTGCACAGTAAAATAATATAACCAACAGAAAAGAAGAGATAGTGCTTGGTGGCAGTGAGTGTGAAGACAGAGGTTTTAAAATGTGTGAACTGTTGTAAGCTAAATCATTTCCAAACATTTCTGGGTTTATAAAAACAAAAACTACAGTATTCACAGATAGATGGACAGCTTAGCTAAGTGATCTCCTAGTACAGTCAACAAGTTCACATGCTCCTGTATATGTGCATTGAATTATGGTGGTCATAGATGTTCTTCCTTCCAAGCATTATCCAGATGCTCTGCTAGTTATAAGAAATTTTGTCCAAGAGGCCTTAAAAGGCATCTTATGGTAGAAGCTCACTTGCTGTTGGTGAATGACTCTGCTTTCCTCTGCTGGGGCCTGGCTCCCTGGACCAGTAGGCTGCCCAGCAGAGCCCCAGCTGCAGCCCCAACAGCTGACCTGGTACACAACCTTGTAGCCACCTGGGAGGAGCCAGCAAGGGCCCCAACTGCAGCTCCCAGCGCAGCACCTCCAGCCCTCAGCCATGACAGAGTCCAGTCAGAATCAAGTTGCCACTCTTGGTTTGCAGTCTCCCTCTATGGAACCAGAATCAAAATAAGAATCACTGTATCAATATACTATCTACTACTACTAACCCACCATTCAGCAATATAAAATTAAAACATTCTATTGCCACTCCACACAAGGTCCAACCATTCAACCCATCCTAAAAAAAACCAAGCATTGATCCACTAACACCAAATAAGTTTAGTCCTTCGTGAGTAGAAAGTAGTCCTCCAACAGACGCTACCATTCCTTTACGGCTATAACATTTTTGAAAAGCTTAAGTCAGGTTTTTCGGGCACACCACAGCACAGAATCTGCACTGTCGGGGGTAACCAACGACTCCCTTGTACCAGAATCGCAATATCAAATTTCTCTGTTATGCAGATGGCACGCTGTACCATCCAACCCAATGACCCAATTAGACCCATTACTCTTGCTAAATGTCTTGTTGATATTAAAGGATAGATGTGCTAACACCTTTCTACAATTAAATAAAAACAATACAGATATCATACTGTTCCCTCCCCTAAACTCGTCCAGCTCCACTGCCCTGTCTTCCACCCAAAGATTCAGAAAAGGTCATCCATGCTCCAATATCCCAATATTTTGGTATCAATCAGGCCTCTGTTACAACTGGTACAGAATGCTGAGGCCGGACTTTTATCTTTCCCTGCAATGGTTCTTGACATGATTTGCATTTTTATGTAGTGACAACATTTAAATTGACCAGTCAGTACACGGTTGTTGTCTGTATTGGGTCAACTTGTTATCTCATGTTCCTGGAAGAATATGGGTTTTTTAATTTGTAATTTGGTAAACACAGTTGTGTGACAAAATGCTTCCAAAATGAAATTAAGAAATCCAATTGAAACATGTGGTGGATACTTATGGCATCATGATTTTCTGTAGCTCCACAGTTGGGATGAAATTGCCAGTCATGCATATATATGTAGATTTGAGAAGCAAATTACCATGAAATTTGCTGAATACATTCTCGCTCCCCAGATACATCTCTGAGATAATTTGTTCAGGGGGAGGAAACTCTCCAGAACACAAATCTTATCAGTATGGTGCAGTTAGTGGTAACTCCAGATTGACTGGCTTTACAAAATTAACTTGTCCTGTAAAAATAAATAAAGTTGGGCTTTGTGACATAATTAAAAACAAACTTAACAGAAGTAATGTGTATTGCATCCCTCATTAATGTCATATCCAACAAAGATTTAATTGTTCTGTTTGGGCTTATTATTTTGCAAGAATGGTGGCTATTTTCACTCACCTTTTCGTGTAGCATGATGTCATGGTCCAACACTACCAGCCTTGTCTGTTCTGTCTCTGTAACTTAATGACATTTACTTGAAAGGTTACAGTCAATCAAAGGATATTCAACTTTTAAACTACACCAGATTATTTCACTCTGGATCTATGCTGCGGATTAGTTCGTACTCACTGGGTTTAATGGCGTCTCCGTGGTGGCTCAATGGTACCGTGAACACCCATTTGTGTTGCTGCCCTGACTCCATCTTGAGGTCCGTGATTGTTTTCTTGTGGTGGTTATGCACAGTGTTCATCTTATTGGTTCTACTGGTTTCGTTTTTTTGATAGTGCCTCTGCATCCCTTCGATTGTGGCTTTCAACGCCTTCTTTGTATCGTCATTTTCTCTCTTCAGCTGTTCAATTGTCTCTTTAAGCTCTTTTGCTTTTCTTTTGTGATTCATCAGCATTTGGTCCAACTCGTTATCTTTCTTCTCACATTTTTTCATAATGCCTTCTGCCTCTTGTTCTTTTAGCACTTCCTTTTCCACCTCACTGCTTTTCTTTGTTGTTTTAACCAGACCATCTTTCACAGCACATCTTTCCCTGAGGCTTGTTATCATTCTGTCTTTCCCTATAATGACTTGTTTGAGCTGGTTGTTCTCCCTCTCAGCCTCCACTAATCTTCTGCCAATCTCTTCTTTGTGGTCTTTATTTTTCCTCTCTTCTGTCTCACTTTCCCTTGACGCCTTCAGAGCTTCAATCTGCTCATTTTTCCCTTTGGCTATCTTAGTCATGCCTTTTACTATCCTGTCCTTCTCTTTGACTGTTTGCCTCAGGAGATAATTGTCCATCCTTGCCCTTTTGAGCTGTGTTTCAAACTTTTTGGAGCTTTGATCCAGCTTCCTGTTGCTTTCTTTGAGTTTCATAAAACTCTGCAACCATTGTCCAGTATCATTCCCCACCTCTGTTTCCTCAATCTTCAACAGCAGTTCTCTAACCTGAATGTCTTCTTCAACCTTGTTTGAGTTATCAAATACATGATACCTATTTCCACATTTGTCCACCAACCACTGAAGAGCAGGCCATCTCTCAATGTGCTCCTCAATGGGAGTGATTCCCAGTTTGTCTCCCCAAGTGAACAGCACAATGGTTCGAGTCCACCCCCAAACTCCAAGTAAGCTTAAGTGTTCTTCCACTTTCAACCTGTCTGTTTCAGTAAAAGTTTCATCGCTGCGTACGACCACCAGGACAGCATGGGGACACAGAGATGCACTGTGGGTAATCTGTTGTTGTAACTCCCGTGGAGTATCCTCTGAGCAGTATCTCCCATGACAGCCAGGGGTGTCAACCACAGTGACTCGCTTTTTGTAAACATCACCGTGTCTCTCGGTGGACTGTAACGTTGGATGTCCAGCATGAAAGACTTCACCACCAAGAATAGTGTTTCCAGCAGTGCTCTTCCCAACCTGCTTTGATCCCACAATGAGAATTCGAAGAATTGAAATCTGGGGCGACTCTCCTGTATTAAAAGCAAATCCAGAATTTAGGCAATAATATTTCTCAGGGATATATTTTCATTTTGGAGAAATCTGATGTTTGGATGAACTGAAAAATATAATTTAGGACAGGTCAGGGGTACTAAGCTTTGTTCTAAGAAACTTTTGTTGTTTGATTAAATTACTTAAACTTAAATAATTGAGTAAATAAATTGTTTCAGTGTGAGAGTAGTTGTATTCAATTGTAATGTGACCATGTTAACTTAAACCAGCAGAGTTTTTCCATACTTTGGGCAGCAAAAACAAGCACTGACATACTGTTTGACCACCTTTTAAACTGATGTGGCAAACGTCTTCGCATACAATTGCCTATTTACGCATCAAGCAGATATGAAGCAACATGACCATTATAATTTGGAGTTTTAAGTCAATATTCAATCTCCTTTTAGCTCAGATTTTGGTCTCCAACAACTCCTGAAGGAATTTTTTGGCTGATTAGCTGCTAAATGCTCCCCCATGATGCCCAGTTCGTTGCTGTCTGTCAGCCGTTTAGTGCTGGGCAGGTAGGATGCAGTGAGGTTTTTTAAAAAGCTTTTTTTGTGGCCAAAAGCTGCACTATGACAGCACTGAGAGTGAAACAAACCAGTACGAGTGACCCCTTCCATATTACACTTGGTCATTGGATCCAGTGTTATTTGTTATAAAAATATTGATTACGCTGCTTTAAGTGACACTTACCCATTAGAGATCTGAGTGTACTTCTGGCCTTCTGCGCATTAATTCGTCTCAGAGTCGCCCTCTCTTCTATCTCTTTTTTTTCACTCTCAGTTCTCCCAGGGATTTCCTCATTTGTGTTCTCATAACAACCTCCCCATGCCTTTATGTTTCCTGCAACCATTGCATCAATTTTCTCCAACAGCTCTGCAACCTGAGTAACATTATCTTTTCCCCAAATGCTTGTGTCTAAAAGGTGGTATCTATGTCCACACCTCTCTAAAAGGGCTTTAATAAACCTGTGTTTTGCAGTATAGCCCTCTATGGACGACCCTATCAGTCTCTCACACCTAGTGAATATTACTATTGTGTTTCGCCACACTGTGTCATTAAGCAGCTCAAGGGGTCCCTCTACTGTCCACTCCCTGCCTCGGTGGGAGCTGATGGGTATGACAAAAAGAAAGGCATGAGGTCCTGGTGGGCACATGGCTGTGCAGGATGACATGTTGTTGTTCACCAGACTCGGGTCTCGGACAGAGTACTGGATCCACCTTTCAGGGCTGTTGACGATAATAACTCGCCTATGGCCTTCATCAACAATCCCCTGTCTCCTAACACACATCTTCACATCTTTGCTGATATCAAACATCTGTCGGCCGAGGATGGTGTTTCCTGTCAAACTCTTCTCCAGCCAGTCGTGCCCAAGGAGGATAATCCTCAGCTCCTGAAGACTCCCTGGCAGCAAACAACATTATTAAGCAGCAATCATACCAAATCAATCATACCAAAGACCTGATATAATACAGGTATTATACTAATTATACTAAAACATGATCTCAAAAGCAATATTTATTTTTGGGAGGGAAACATTTTGCAATTAACCTACAAGGATCTACGTTCTCGATCTATCTTCATTCTGGACATTGAAAACAGTGGTTGATGAGGAAGCTTGTGTGATGCACTAGAAAGCTCCAGAACAGCTTCAAAATGGACTGAGTTTGTTTAGTTCTTCTCCAAGGTTAAGAATGAACTTTGAACTCAATTTATTGGCAAACATGAATGAAAAGTTCTTAAAGTAGTAGAGCCAAGATAGCCTAGTATTGCTATTTGACATAACATTAGACTACACCAAATAGGCTACATTTAAAAAAAAGTTCTGTTCTAAGGCATTTTTTAGTTTATGACTGATGCAGTGGGAAAATTATTTCCCCAAACTACTGTATCTCTGAACTCTCTCTTTATCCAAATCACACACATGTAGGCTATTCTATGTGATATCCTTTAAATAACTAATGTTAACTGATGTAATACGTTTTCACTTCTTTCACTCAGTCTCCACTGAAACGGTTTGTACCCCTCCCCCTTGAAAATCTCTAACTTAAGGCAATTGAAAGCTCTATGACAGCTAAAAAATAGACCTTGCTAGGATATTTTTTACTTCCGGTTTGCTATTCTTTGACAACCATAATCATTTCATATAACTGTCAAAAAGACGCATTGCTATTTTTAATAGAGTTCAAAGGGAAATTAAATGTTATGCATACCTTTCCGTGTCTTTGCTCTGCAGCCCATCGAAGCCCTTTCTTCCATCTTTTATTCTGTCATAGGCCTATATTTCTATGCTACATTACAATTTAAATCAGTGTTTCAGCCAAAAACAAATAGGTGAAACCACATTGTTGGTCCCAAAAGTCATCCTGCGCTTTAATGTTTGACTCACCTTTCTAGCTGATAAGCGGTCAAAGTCCAGCCAACTCAACCTTATAACCTTTTCCTCTACGGATTGATATAAGATAAAGGCTGATTATCACACAGCGGACAAACCTGTAACAGTGTAATTACACCGAACTGTAGCAATAATTTTGATCAAAATAAATAAATATAACCTCTGTTGGTCAGTGTGTAGTCGATGTATGTGGTAGGCTACAGCTACACAAATGGTTAACAATCAGCCGCAAATTAGCGATAGAATGGGTTATGCTTACATTTATGCCCGATCAGTGTTTTCAGTTAGTCTCGGGTTTCCAAAATTTCTTTGCGCCAATCACCAATCAGAGTGGAGTGACACTGTAATCAAAATGTCATGACAATTGTGGGTTGTTGTTTGTTAACGGTTCCAAAGCATTTTCAATCAAACCTGATTAAATCACATCCACACATTCCTGATGGGGAAGATTAGTTGAGTGTTCTACTTTTACTCCTTGTTAGGCCTAAATAATAACTAAGGATGTTTTTCTCCAAACCCAAGTTTGATTTTTGCTTAGTGTTAAGAAAAAACAACAATCACACTTTTCCAGCTTCCTCAGAAAGCCTTTTTATTCAGGTTCAGATTCAGGGTTAATGCCACAGCTGTTCCACTGCCAGTCTGTAAAGAGTCCCTGAGTCAAAATTAACTCGATTCAGTGACTGTGCATTAGTGCACATCATGCAAAAAGTAACTGACTACAGTAAGAAACAATGATTAATTACAAAGTTGGAAAAATGTTTTCCAAGCATATTCAATGACTCAAGCATTCTGTCTGTGGCTCTAATTAGAACAGATGCATCCTGAATGTCTTTTCCAGCTCCAAACCTGAAAAGTGAGATAGTGTAGTGTATAACCTTTGCAGATAATTTCATAAACTGCACCTTGGACGCCAGCTCAGCTTAAATCTGCTGCTGTAGCTTTTCCATCAGTGGTACAGCTGGTTGTAGCCTGAATGCATGGCCCATCATTCAGAACAGCTAATGCAAAAGAACCAAAGAACATCTCTGCCATTTCTAAAAGTGCACATTGACTCATCATTTACATTATGTACATATTTATACAGTCTCTTAATATCCTTTATATCAAAGATTTCCTCAGGACACATGATGGGACAGTTGGCTAATGGGTTATTCATACTGCAAAGGAACAGCTAAATACAATTTCTAAAAGTGAATGTGACATTCAGCATTTCCTCTATGTACATATTTTCAGTCTCTACACACTGTCACACTTTGTGACTTTATACTGTATCTTAATGGAAAATTGTGGATGTGTCATCATGAATGAAGGATGATGGATGTAAATGTGCCTCTGTGAAAATGGTTCTGTTGACGAAGGAGAAAAGATGGAAGGAGGAATTTGTGGATTCAGCTACCCCTGCTCCTGGTATAAAGTTCAGCTATATTCATTTTTTTGAACTGCTGTGCAAACAGAGAAACTCACACAGATCCAAATAAGTCAAGAGTAAGAGTGGCTTTGTGATTAAATCCTTTAATATTCTCAAGTGTTTTAATTGAAGAAAACATAGAAATAGCCTTAGAAAACAAACAAAGCTGACGCAAGAGGTGCCACTAACTGAATTATCTTGGAGATTTCAAAAGTCAAAGTGTTGTCAATTTGTAATGTTATTTGATTCCATTCTAGACCTAAAAAAAAAGTGTTATTTTTCTCTGCTGAATAAAAAACATCCTGTGTAAAAAGTTTGACCATCTCAGCATCATTTCTGCTGTGGGATATCGTTTTTGCTGAATGACAAGATGAGTTGGACTGCATTCGTATCCGATGCTGTATGTTGGTGTCAAAGGAAACACAGATACCAGGCTAAGATACTAAAGCTTTTAACAAATATTTGAGGTAAAGCAACAGAAGTATCTTATTGTAAAAAAGAAAAAGAAAAAAAGAACTGATTCTGAACAGAGCTCTCCGTACTTTATCCATTCTCATTTCGCTTTAATTCTTAATGTTAAAACTTTAGAACCACCAACTTGGCAACTAATCCCAGCAACTTGCTTTCTATATCCTGTAGGACATTTTTCAAATTTCAATACATCACTACCACCAGGGTTCAGTTAGCTTCTACATTTTCACACAAAAATGAAGCAGAACTGTCCATTAAGGCTTGCTTGAGATCTGTCTGGGTTGAGATTACTTTACCGAGAGGGGAAGTACATACCATTATTATTACATGTGGCACGGGAGGGGGGAGGAGAGGAAAGAGCAAGACACAAAATATCCCCTCCATGTTTTGCTACCATTGTTTGTATTTGGGACCAGGAAATGTGACTTGTAACACTGGAAGAGATCTACCCATGTATTGCGGTAGCCAATGTTTAATTTGTCACAGTCAGAAACAACCACCTCTGGGATGACAGATTCTAAAACAGTGAAATGTATAGAACTGCATCAAACAATGGCTGGGACATTCAGAGAAACAAGGCTTTAACTAATGGCAATGAACAGTTAACAAGGACGCCTTAAACAAACCAACAACTTTCTAGCTTTCTACTTTAAAGATTAAAAATGGTTTTCCAATAACTCTTTCACTTTGGTAATCAAACCAGAAAGAAACAACTCCATTATGCACTGTAATAGGAGGAAGAGGATGAATCTTCAAACATAACGCAAGAGGTAAGAGTTGGGGTGCTGTTTTTAAAGGGGTGGCGAATAAGCAATCCCTTGCCTGAGCAGGCTTGATTTAAGGCAAAGGTTCAAATATCAGCTCTACAATCTATATCTGGACACCAATACAAGCCAACAGCTGTGAGGCTACATAAAGACAGTTGGTGACCCTTTTCTGGAATCTGGTTCCACTGCCATTCAAGAGCAGAAGCAGAACAGTCAAACCTGCATTTCAACATGTGTGGTCCAATTATGTTTTACAAATGAATTATTAGCAAATGAAAACAGGAAGAGAGATTGGAAAAATAACTGAAATATGTCAGAATGAATCTGTAGGTGTCGGCGCTGTGGGCTACAAATGACACCTGATATTAAGGTATGTACCCTTAATGAGGACAGTTTTCACATTTGGAGTCCTTGCTGTAGTTCAGCCACCTGCATCTCCAAGCCAAGATGTTAGGTGGTCAGTTAACAAAGGTCATGAGATCACTTTTTTTGGAGGGGGGGAGGGGGGTTGGGGCTCTCCCCTGTGATTTCTGCTGCTAAGCCATTACAATGGAGGTGAACTGAATATCATTGGTGGTGCCGAAAATATTTTTAAAATGATATTTGAAATTCAAGAGCAGTGTCTTTCCAGGAACAATGAGCCTGCTACTTGGATCATCAAATTATGTCAATATGGTTATCTTTCACTATTTGTGTTTTGTTTTTTTACATTCGACATATAGTCACTGATGAAAACTGTCAGACATGATCCAGAGTAACAGAGACACTGTTTCTTGAAGGACACACTATTTTGTACTTTTACAATGACCTGAGCACCATGGACAACCTTTCATTCACCTACACTGTACTGGGTGGCAGTAGAAGGGTCAGTGGTGGCTATCTCAGACACGGGGGGAAAAAACCCTGCCTGCCTATATACGTAGAAGGTAAATAGGTAAATGTTTTGTGATTTGAGTGAAAAAACCCTTTAAAAGTAAGGAAACCAGGCTGGGCCCCAAGGCACCTGTTCCCATTGCAACTCACACTTAGTGAAAAAAAAAGGGAGGGAGATGTCCTGCATGTATCAGATTGCTGTTACACTGCCCCTGGATGGAGTTTAAGATTTAAAAGATCAGATACGGATCGGCTTGTGTTCTGCGGGAAACGAGAATGAGCATGTCAACACTCCCTGATTGGCTGATGACTGTGACATGAAGTGGAGGTAGGTAGCGCAGGGCAGGAAATGGACTGACTGGCTGTCCATGTGACCTCAGACGGGTTAGGAGCTTAACCTGGGGTGTTACCGGGATTTAATGAGACAGGTGGAGACAGTAGGTCAGTAGCTAGATTAAGAAAGTTGCAGGGAAATACAATGCTGCCACCCCCCTTTTATGTTCTGTGTTGCACCATAAAGTTTGAAGCACAGACCTTCCATACTCTCTCTCACTCTAGTGCCATTGGTATTTCTAACTCTGGTCTCTATTATGTTTTCACAGCTGGGTCTCCTCCCTGACCTTTCAACTGAATGAACAGTAAGAGGAGAATGGAGTTGGGTAGGGGTGAAACACCACAGGGAATCCGTACAGAAACGGCCATACACTGAGGGGGTCACACACTTCTTTAGTTTTGTTTCTTTGCTTCCTGGTTGCCGTAACTAGAGCCGGTTTTCTTCACCTCGGTGACTCCTATGAGGCGGCGGATAGCTATGGAGGCTTTGGAAAGAACAAAGGAGAAAAGAAAGAGTGAGGTGAATGAGGACAGCAATTCAAATGTTAAACAACACTGGGCCTTCAGCAATTTCAAGAGTTTCATTTCCTTCTTTTTGCACCAGGTAAAACGAAAGACAACTGCCTCAAGCAGTCTTTAATTTTTTCTGTATTTTTCTAAAAAGGGGCGCTGGTGCAGTTTACCTACCTATGATGAGGAAGAGGATAAAGCCAATGATGAGGAGGGGGGAGCCACTGACGACCACTCCACAAGCAAAGTTGATGAGGGGTGAAAGCAGCAGAGTGGCCCAAAACAGGAAGTTCAGCAGCGTCCATGGCCTGCGGCGAGGAATTACTGTAGGTCCGGGGAATTTGCCTTCCTTGTTGTACCTTTCCTGTAAGGCGTCCTGAGCATGACAGGAAGAACAATTGGTTTGCACTTTCTTAATTGATCATGTATGCCACTGCCTCATTTGACCTGAAACAACACAACAGTAATGTGAATACTCTGTGTACAAGATGGAAGCGTGAGGCAAATGTTTGTGGTTTTGTGTTTATTATTTTTCATAATCAGTTGTTTTGGTCTTAGGGAAACATTTTTTCACCAACATTTTACAGCACTAGAAGAACTTGCTGTGGCTTGTGTACAGAAAGATCTGCCAATCACTTTAAGACTCATAGGGGATATAATCTTGGGTTTTTAGTTATTTTTGTGGTGGGGCCTAGTTACATTTTGATTACAGATTTTGCCTTAATGTTCAAATTTCTCAGTTTACCTTCTCCTGGTAGAGCCTGTGCAGCCAGTTTGCACACTCTTTCTCATCATCTGGTATTTCCTCCACAGAGAACCGCCTGGTTGGGAAAGATTTTAAAAAAACATGATACAGTAATGGAATAATATTAATTTTTTAGAGTCATACACAAAGGTAAAAAGCCACCTAGTATTAAACCGGGGAAAAAAAACATAGGATTTGTGAAACAGCAGAGTAGGCACTCCACACAGAGCAACCATATTAATCAACATACATGCATTGTTTTTTGTCACAGTTAGAAATGAACACATAATGAACAGCTGAGAAAATACATCACAAAACAGAAAGATGACAGACTTTTGCGTTCTGTCCAACTTGGTCAGATCACTTGTGAAGCCAAAATCCAAGCAAAAACACCTATTGGTAAGTTTTACATACAAAGTATTCACACATACTTTATATGCACTACAACCTCATTAAAATATTTCATTTTAAACAAGAAAACGAATCTACATTCAGATGGAGAAGGACTCTTAAATCATAAAATAATAAACAAGATGTAACATACATTTACATGATCAATCTTGGCTAGATGACACAGACACTTAAAATTTTCCACTGTACCTCTCAGAGTGCAATAGAAAATGTTTCATGATTATGCTATGTCAATTTCTCACCACCAGGGGACACCCTCATCAAAACCTCACTTCCACTCTGAAAGCTCTCCACACAAAAATAGGCATCTATCTTGGTCCAGTCTTTAAACCCACTTGTATGTTTAACTGACACCCCCACGCTACCAAAAAACTTAGAGTTTCCTCCGGTATTCTCCTTATCCTAGTTTCATTTGGGTAAAATAAGGAAACGCTATATTTCTTCTCTAATTCAATTGTGCAGTCCAGACAAAAGACATGCTTTTCCCAGCCACTCAGTCCAAGCCATCCCAATCTGTTTCCATCTCATGGCCAGCTCGTTACTCAGTAGGAGTGTCCTGGCCATCAGAGTTATTGTTCTGAAACCATAAACGTACTGGGAAAGCAGCCAACATTTGGAGTGCTCTCACTGTCTCATTCATTGTTATGGGACAAAAATGCAGTTGGTAGGAGGCCAACAGGTTTAAAAAAACATTGCTCATTTTCCCCTTGAAGAAACTCATCACAGCTGGCAGTGTAATGCATCATATTATTACAACAACAAATGATTCAAAAGTAAATGGAGGGTATCATTGGCACTCACCTTACACACATGTCAGCTTTGTATGTCTTGCCGTTGACGATGCCCAGGAGAGTGGGAGTTTGGTTGTCTTTGAAGTTGAGAGTCACATCATACACGGCAGTCACTGTAAGAGAGGAAAATTAATTATAAATAGAACAGTCATTTGATTTGAGCATGATTAATTTTGCGTGTGTGCATTTGTAAACACAACCTGTCCCCTTAAGACACTGCAGTGTGGTGGTGAATCCTTTGGTCCGGGGTAGTAGGTGGTATTTGAGCTTGGGCAGGCCTTTGCTCTCTGCAACCTGCATACTGATCTGGTGCTTTGTCTCTGTAAAGCGGGTGCCCTCGCAATACAGCAGGAACTATGGAGGGAGAACAGCTGTGTTAATACACAAACACATCACACAAATTTAAGGTGACCTTTCTCTTGTCCAATCCACTACCCTATCTCTGCTTGGTTGACTTACAGACCACATGCGCCTCAATGTAACACTACACCTCCAATAAAAAGGTCTTGATGACATGACATCTCTATCCAAGAGTGTTCAGTTTGTTTATCTGAACATACAAATACTATGTCTTCAGCAGTGGCCCGAAGCATGACTTAAGGGGTAATTAGATCAACTCCTGATCTGCTAAATCTCAGTTGGACTCACGACTTCATATCCTGTAACACAAGGGGCTTTAAATGTTCAGTAAAGTACGACAAACAGGAACACCTGCTGCCGCCAGGTAAGAATGTGTGTAACAGAAAAAATATATTTTGCATCCAAAGGCTCTAAGCACAGTGGAAAGACCAGTTCACTAAGTTTCACAGAAGAATTACACCCCCCTTCACCAGCTGGTGCACTCAGAGAGCCTGTGTGTTTGTCACTACTGAGATCAGTCCACTTAAGAGAAACTGGGTCAAAGGGCAGCATCTGCATGTCCTTGTAGTTTTTGTCCCCTGTAACCTAAAGAATTGACATTAAATGATCTTATTTTTGTAGTTTTGGCAGTAATGACCAACAATTTAACAGCTGAGATCTGGGAACACATACTGATTAATGTAGACAGCTTAGACAGACTGCCTGGTTGACCTTTCACCTACATTATTTGCCATAGTTTTGCTCACACAGAATTTTCCTTTGCAATGATGAATTATTACTCAATTTATGGATGTACACACATTAGTGTTTGGTTCACACATCCAAATGAATTGGTTTGACTGTCTGACCACATTCTTTCCCCTGGGAGACTTATTTGTAGCGTTCTCTGCAATTGACTTGTGACTTAGTGAGTATAATGATTATGACCAGTAAAATTGATGAATAAGCTACAAAAATTAGACCCAACATGTAAAAAACTGAGTTTTCATTTCCACTTTATCCACATTTGGAATTTATGATCCTTAATGGAAACTGTTATACCTACTCTTACCAACTACAGGAAACAACATGTCTGAGAACATATTTTACTATCTTGATTGCTTAACTGTCCCAGAGTTGACTAATTTGTGCAAATGGATGTGTAGTAGCAAAGAAATGAATTTAAGCAAACCTTACACCCACCTTACAGCAAACCTTACAGCCTACTACTGCACTCATGCCAGAAGACAGAAACACAGTATGTCTGACATGTACCTACCCACATAAATTCAGGATAGTCTCTGAGCCTGCCTAGTCCATTGAAGACAGTGTCTCGGTCATCCTCCCATCTTCTTTTGCAGAAAACTATCTCCAGGAAGTACCAGGTCCAGCCAATCAGAGGTACCTTCAGTAGCTCATGTTTGGCTAGCACTTTTGAACTCTACAGAGGGATGACAGATATTAAATTCAATTTATCAAACAGGACATTTTCAGTAGTCATGGCTAAAGCCTCATCTTCAGTGGCCCCACTGACTGTGGTGTCCCCCATGGCTCCATCTTTGGCTCCTTGTTTTGTATGTACATGCTGCCACTGCATATCATATATAAACACAAAATCCAGTACCTTTGTTATGCAAATGAAAAACACATTCATGCAAAGTCAATTTAAGTCATCTTTTATCCTGTCTGTCAGAAATAATGTGATGGATGTCCCAAAACCTTCTCCAGCGGATAAAAAGAAACTTCTTAGGGCCCCCTAAGCCCATCTCTATTTTACATGCATCTTGCTTCCCTGTCTTCTAATATGACACCTGCAGCCAGAAACCTGGGTGTGATGTTTAACAGTGAACTTTCATTTGAAAAACAGTTTAAAAGGTTTCTATGAACTCATCAAGGAACATCTCAACAATCAGGTCTTCACTCTCTTGACTTTTAAGAAAGTCATTCTTGATTACTGTGACTCATGTTCAGGTTCGAGCCAAAAAAACTACTTCAAGCCTCAGCTTGTACAAAACTCATTTAAATACTAGACAAGATCATTTCTGACCTGTTTAAGCCTCTCTTCACTGCTTAGTTTTAGATTTGTTTGCACGATTTTACTGACCACTTCTAACACACGTAATGCCTCAGCTACATTGCTTGCTCTCCTATGAGCCAGAGTGCAGCTTCAGATCCTCTGGCAGGGCTCTGCTGGCTGTGACTGAGGATTTGCTGAGCCTTTGACAGTGATGACCCCTCAGCCCTGGAACTCCCTGACTGAAGATCTGAAGCTTGCTAAATCAGTGACATCTTTTAAATCCCTTCTCAAAAACCTTCTTTAAAAAGAAGCCTTTTGTTAATTCTATCACATAGTTTTATCACGGACATGTATAATGTGATTTATTATTAGTATTTATATTATTTAATTAGTGTATTACTTGATTGGCTGATTTAACATTCCTCTGTCATGAATTTTTAACCCTGGTTCGACTAAAGAAGTTTGTAACATTCATTTTAAAAAGTGCTATATAAATAAAGTTTAGAATTTTGATTTCTCACAGTCACTAATTAAATCCAACCTCATCATTCAGAGCATCTCATGTTGACAAGCATTGATTTCATTATGTAGAGATAAGGTTTGAATATCTTTTTGAGCCTAAAAAAATTACAGTTATATATTGCTACATTACTGACCCCTAGGACGCCATATCTTTCGCACATGGTCCAGCCACACAGGAAGTCGATCTCAAAGTTGTGGTTGAGGATGATGATGGCATGTTCTTTGCCAAACTTTTCCACCGCAGCTTGGTCTATGTATAGGGTGCATTCGGTCCCTGACCACCACTCCAGCAGCATTACCAGCTCTGCACAGAGGTGACAACACATCATGTTTATTGGGAAGGTACTGAGAACACTTTGTCATTTATAGGACTGAATATAAGAAACTATGCTTTTAAAGTACCTGTTAAAGGCATTTTCTTCTAAATACATCATCAGGTTTGTCGATTAATATAAAGGTGAATGATAAAGCTTGGTGACAACCACACAGAGAATTATCTGCAAACTGAATCTGTAAGGGGCATTTTTAGGTCATTTTAGTATAAATATGATTTGTACATCAGAAGAGCATCAGCTGCTCTTATCAACCTACAAAAGGCAGCCATTTGCAGCATTGAAAAGCTCTGATAAATCCACTGTATGCGACCCACCCAGAACCACATGGCAGAAAGATTAAATGTGGGCCTGGTGACATTGTGGAGCATCTAACAGCTACGGAATCAGATGAAGAGATAAAGGAGACTGAATACAAGACATGCATTTGGCAGGTAACCAGGCCGAGTGTGACGACACACTACCTAGTGCCTTTTCTTTATTTTCAGTTTTTGAAATATGTCAATTGTGGTTTGGATTCAAGAAAAATAGAACTTATAGCAACATAATAGGAGTATCATCTACTCACGACTCCAGAGGGAGTAGGAGAGCCGGCAGTTGATCCTGCGATAAAGCTGCTTGTTGATTGGCCAGAGGATGCAGGTGCAGAGCTGGATGAAGTTTATGATGAGGCCGCTCACCACAAATACAAAGCCCATTAGCAGCTGCAGGATGAAGAGGCTCTTCAGGTAGGTCAGCAAAGCCATGGCTGAGGAGCCTGGAGAGTGGACTAGGCTCCTCTATACACTACGACCAACCTGAGAGAGGGTGGAAACAGAGGAGGCAGGGAGAGATGAAGAAATAAGGGAGGAGGGTAAAGAATTTGTCATTGATGGACCAGCGTAGACAAAAAGATGTGGCCTATTTTAATCTATCACTCTATGGGCAAAACAATGCCTTCAGATATTCATTAGGACAGCAGTGTTTCTTACCACGGTGGGTTTCTTTTACAAGCCGCGTTTACACGGTCCGTCAGCCAATACTACAGACCTGATGAAGACAGCAGACAACAGAGGTTGAGGTAACAGTGACAGAAGTGACATTAAACATAAAAGGCAACAGGACAGTGTCATTACAGTAGAAATTAATAAAATGCACAGTGCATGTTCCATCAAACAGGTTGAATTGTATTAGCAAGTGACATGAGAAGGTCAGCAATCGCCTCTGTTGTTTTTTGTGTGGGTGGCAAGTTAACATGAACCAAATGAAGAGTCCTTCAACAGCATGGCTCATATTGGCAAATAATGTGTCGAAAACCCCATCGGGTTGACAAAGAGCATGGTTACTTTTTTGTGGTTGTCGTTATTTTGACTTGTGTCTGACTTTTTACAAAGGCTGAGGCTGAAGGATGACATTCCACATCTTAAACAGAACCACAAATTTCAACAGAAAACGTTACTTGAATACAGCTTGTTACTATAACATAATACAATAAAACAATTCAGTCACTCCAACTTACAGCTGAAAACTACTAGACTAAATAACGCTGTCCACCATCACAGACCTGTTGCCAGTGTTTAAGGTTCTGTCGGTTTCCTTTTGGTGCTCCAGTTTCCTCCAACAGGTCAAACACATTTACCTCAGTTGAACTGGAAACATTTAATTGCCCCTAGGTAATGATGTGACTGTGATTCTCTGACTATTAGTCAAGTCAATTTATTTATAATGCACATTTAAAAACAATCAGTGTTGAACAAAGTGCTGTACACAAGCAATTAAAAAGACTGACCAATTAAATAAAAACACAACGGTTAAGCAAGAGTGTCTCTAAGCAGACTCAAATACCAAAGAAAAAAAGTGGGGGATGAACTGACAAGGAGATTGAAACATATGATGGAACCGGTTGCTGGATGGATGATGTTATGCCCTAAAAACAACTTACAGCCCTCAAAGTCGTCTAAATTTGACTAGTAACCAGTGAAGAGATGTACCCATCAACAATCTAGCAGCCGCATTCTGAACAAGCGCAAAAATTATGAGCAACTGATATATTGTCCCAAATTGATTATTGTTATAAGAGCATACAAAACAATCTCCAAGTCTGTAACAGAGAAAAAGGATTTCAGTTTTATGATAGTCCCCAAATGAAAAAAGGTAGCCTTGACAACAGAATTAATATGTTTGTCAAATTTTAATGCTGAATCAAAGATGAATTTCTGGCAGAAGGCTGCAATTAAGCTGGGATAGTGTCTTATTCTCAGTTAGTTAAAAAAAGGTCTTAGCACTTACTATCATTAAGACAGTTAAAAATAGACTGCAAGGAATTTGAATCACTTGGTTTTAACAGTAACTACAGCTGTTTATCATCAGCTTAATAGTGATATGATATATTATGCTTACAGACAATGGAGCCCAAAGGGAGCATAGACAAAGAGAATAAAATCGATCCCAGGATCGACATAAAAGAATTTAGAAATGGGCCTAAAATTAAAAATCAAAGGAACACCAGGGAGCCCAGTAACATGGCTTAGTTCAGTGTTTATTACACTAAAAAGGAAAACTTAATATTCAAACAAAATCAAGTGTATGGCCATGATCATGTGTGGGGCCAGTAACAGACTGAGATAGAATAAATGAGTCCACAAGTTTTAAGAAACTGCCAACCAACGGCTTAAATATTGAAAATCCCCAAGGATTAAAAGATGCCGTAGAATGGTAAACTGTTTTCCAATTTTGGCATAGTTGAATAAAAATAGTTCAGCATCAATCTCCATGGTTTCCTTTTTCATATAAATCTCACATATGCAAAATACAAAAGAATACCAACAAGCATAAGATGTTACATAACATCTGGGACCTTTAATGTTTATGCCCTCAAATGTTAGATAGACCAGCCGACGTTCCAGAGAAGCAGTAATGGAAAGAAAGCGCTTTTAAGGCCGATTTATACTCCTGCGTAGGGTCTACGTGCGTACCTACGGCGTACGGATATGAAGGATAAGTAAATATTTTCTAGTTTTCTCACCGACGTCTGAAGTCTACCACCTGAAGTAGAAGCAGAGCAGCTGAAACACAACAGAGTGAAAACTGGACAATAATTTTTCCATCAAATCTTATTCAGTTTCAGTAAAACCAGTGAATAAAGTTGTGTTTTTGTACAGCAATCAGTGAGGCCCACTCCTCAATAGCAGGCCTTGATTCATGCAGCTAAGCCCCACCCCTCTTCTGTGCTTAGGGAACATGGCCAATCGGAAGCAAGTAGGCTTTCAGGGAGGGGGGCCTTAAAAAGACAGGAGCTAAAATTTAGAGTTCAGACAGAGGGTAAAAAGAGGCGCTGAAGCAAAGGGCAATATAAGAAAAGTAATATGTTTTTTAAATGTTAAAGCATGTAAACATTTTCTAGTAGAAACCCTAAATACAAGTATGAACCTGAAAATTCTACGGCACCTTTAAAATGTTATCAAAGCTGGGAACAATCAATGATAGAAAGTCAGAAAATTCATCCAAAAAGTCCTTGTTGTAGTTTTGCGGCATATACACAAGTGCACAAAGCAGCGTGCAGGCCAGCTCAACTTGCACCTGAAAGCTACCGCCAACAGACTGCATTTAAAGTGATTCTTAAAGACTGTCACTATGCCCCCTCCCTTGCCTGTTTTTCTGGGAGAACTAAAAAACAGTCACAGTCACTGGGTGAGAGTTCAGAATGAGGGCGTTTAGCACGACAACATACTGGGGATCTGTCCAGAGTGCTTCCATGCTTGTGCAATGCATCCTCGGACAGGGTCCACAAGATTCTGAATAAGACTAAGAGGGATAGAGAATGAACTAATGGGAAGAAGACAGTTCTGTACATGTTTAAGTAAGACTAGGTGCACACTAGGTGTTTCTTTGTTAGAGAAAATACATGATGACCAGTCCTTTTACTTGTTTGATCATCAGCATAATACTGTTCAGAGAAGTATGGAGGATTTTGTGAGAAGTGGCATCTATTATCAATGAGTAGCCATCAGGATACCCACAAGCCTTGAATGAACTGTTCCCACATCTGCACCAAAGCCCATTAAAGTGTAGGTTAAGCCATCTTAAATCTGTTCTGAGAAAGATCTCTAATCTGAGTAGTTCCTTAGCAGTTCTGTGCGACAATATGTGCACACATCCACTTCAGGACTGTCCACTGGGCCTCCACCTGCTTTGTTTTACATTCTAACTATTTTTTGTGACAGTGCTAGCAACATCAACTTATGTACAGTCACCTGCACTGCCTGCTACAACAATGTCAGAAAAAAGAGGCAGTCTGGTGTTTGATTTGCAAGACAACAGGCTGCATGCTAGACAACAAGGGACAGACAGAGGCATTGTGTGCCTGCGAGTCACACTGACACAACAGTCTTCAACCACAGATGGAGTATTGTTCAGTGTCTGTAAGGACTACTTTCTTGGTTCAAAGATTACTGCCTTACATATTTTTTGTGCAACTTTATAAAATGAAGTAAATTCCTAACACAACCACAAACATAGTAACCTGTGGTGTTTTATCTATCCTAATAAAATTATAAAAACATATAAATAAATAATAAATAGAAATCTGATACAGCGTATTTATCAAACAATCCAGATATATGTTCTTTTACTTCAAGCCTGCATTATATTTCTTAAAGTACTATCTCAGTAAAGGACAAACAATGTAACCTTAAATTAAACCACATAGTTGACTCAAGGCCAGTTCATTGTGGGTGGGCAATAGGTCTTATCCACTGTAATCAAACAAACACTGTAACACAATAGAAACAATAATAATGTGGCCCGAGTGTGAAGGAAATTAAATCTTACACGCACTTCAACAGAACTTTAGCTCAGGGTCTTGGGCAAATGGAAGTTAAAATGTTTCTTAATCTCTGTAGTTACAACACACTTAAGTGTTGAAATACTTCCATGTGTGCATAATCTTTTAACAGATAGATTGGAACATCAGTTCAAAAAAAAAAAAATCTATAGCCGTGTCTGCATTATGTTACAGATATGACCTTTGTTTGAGGGAGATAGTGACTGAGGGGTAAAGTCACACTACTGCACATTTTACTTGTGGCTCCGGGTACGTATTTTGGAAGGATTAGATAGCAACAACACTGAAGAATCAAAGAGGGTGGAGTGTAGTAGTGAAATGAACGGAGGTAGATAAAAAACAAAGAATAGGTAGCGGGCGGACTATTTCTGAAGCAGTTCTTAGAAAGTTACTCAACATGAGATCACACCTGCAGTTGTTAACTGCTCTTTAATAAACTGACTGCAGTATTATCTACAGTACAGGCAAGGGATGAAACGATTATCAGTTTAACAATAAACCCGACAGTTATTATTACCATACACATTTTAATTACCATGCCAACTCGTTTCGGTTACCACGCTATTATAAATTCACGGCAATATACTGTCCAGCATCAACCGAAGTTAACGACAATCTCCCAGATGCAGGCACACATGTGCGGTATGCAACATGGGTTTGTTTGGGTCAATGACAACAGAGTGGAAGACGGCGCTGCTGAGATTTTTCAGTCACTCTGAAGTCTGGTCGTATTTTAGTTCAGAGCACTGAGGGAAACTTAATTGAAGAAAATGACCTCATAGTGTGTGCAGGGTGCATTACCCTTTAGCTTTGGTTTGTCTCTCTTACTTGCTAACAAATTGTAAACTGAAGCTCTTAGTGTTAGCTGCTGCTGTGTGTCTGCAGAATCTGTTTGTCCACAGCATGACAACACGTTGTGAAGTTTAGTCAACCAACCAGCGTATCTTGTTCATTTTAAAATCAGAAGCTATCCAATTAGTTGCAAAATTGTCAGAACCGGAGAAACACTACAGACTGTATTTACTTCAGTTGTTGGGCTCATTGGAGTTACTATCACTTTCCCCTAAAGACATATTTGTTTTCACAAAATTGTGCATGAAGTCATTGCTATATAATAAAAAATATAGATAATGCACACTTAGTGGTTTACAAAAAGTATTGGCTTTTATTTTATTGTTTATCAAACAAAATGGCAATTTGTAGTTTTCAATATAAAACTTGAAATTTTTGTTTCTGTGTGTGTATCAGTACATTTTAATCTCTTTCTTTCAGCACTTTTTTTTTTTTTTACAATACCATGATAATAATGATAACTGATAATTTTGGTCACTATATTCGTGTTATGAAATTTTCCATACCGTTTCATCCCTAGTATCAGCTTTAACCTTCTCCCAAGGTATTTTTAGAAATGCTCACATATCCCCTATAACTTCAATTTGTCTTATTCATAGTATTCTATTTCTAAAGAGGTTAACAAATCCCCTGATGAAAATAACTGGTAAATGTTAGTCACTTAAGTTTAGATGTGAAACATGCATGCTTGGTGTATGACTGTATGTAAAGACAAAGCAATGCACACAAAGTAAACTTGTTATGTTTATGCACTTGTTATTTGATCCTGTAATAATAGTGCGTAATCAGCACCTTGGAAGGTATTTTTTAACTTATTAACTTATTTTCCCTTTACAAGTCAGCCGCTGGTTTCAATTCATGTCAGTAATCTATTAAGATCTACTTGTGGAGACTTGAAATGTGCTAAAGAAAAAGATAACATTCAACTTTGAGCCCGTGTTGTTTGGCCACAAGCAGCGAGAGAAGTTCTGCTGTGACAACAACCAGCAACGGTGTGTGTGTGACAGACAGATTTCCAAACATGCAATAAACTTTATCCAACAAAGGTTGAGGTCTGGTTGCCCAGTTGCCCTCGGCATCAACCTTCATTGGAAGAATATGACCTGGATAACTGAGAATGTCCACAGACATCATGCCATGAACTTTGCTCTCATTTTCTTCCACGTTGTGTTCTTTCTGCTCTTGTCTCTGTACATTCACAGAGTCACACAACTCGGAACAACCACACATGCTCAAACAAGTTGAAACAGAGGCCTTGATTCACAGTGCCTGCAGCAAAGACCACCTTACCGCTGACTTCGTGTCCATTGACTGAATCGGAATTCATTTTGCAAAATTTAGCAGCACTCAACATATTTGCTATGGGAATTGAATTTGTGTGAGGAGGCCAACCAAGGTCTCAAGAGAATTTTAATCTAAAGTCATATTTTTTTTTTCATCATCATGAGTATATTTTTTAAAGAATATGTTTCAACCTTCATTAGATACATCAGCTGAAGAGAGCCAGGAAAAGGGAGAGAAAGATGACATATAGCCAATGGCCCGAAACCCGGGCTGTTGTGGTAAGGGGTCAGCCTTCGTACATTGGTGAGAGCTCAGGGAAGTAAATATATTTCTCATATTTGTAGGGAAGGAGCGTTGAAGGAAAGACATCAGTAATAAGGGTGAGTGTATAAAAACAAAAACTATATAGACAAGGTAAAGCATGAACCAACAAACCAAAAGGTATATGACAAATGAATATACTGAAGACACTCCTGCCAACTTTGAAGTTTCTACTGTTTGCATTTTGCATCAAAATGTATAAGAAAAGCTAAAACTATTAAAATCTAAGACACTGGTGAAAGTGAACGGTTTCTGTATTTTTCTTTCAGTTAACCTTTGTTAAGGTATTGAAAGTTTATTGGACTGTTTGTGCTGTAATGTGAATCAAACTGAATCCTAAGCTGAATAAATTTGGGGTTAGAGTAGAGCTAAAAATAGTGATAAAAAAGTATATTTCATTCGATATTGATAATTATCACTATAAACGTCGAATCATTATTTAGTTCAGTTTAAAGGCGGATTTTTGCTGCTGACTGAAAGTTGAAGAAATCAGATGGCTAATTGTGGTTTTAAATTTCTGAACATGACAAACACTTGATGCCAAACAGTAAATCACCTAAATCTGAAGTGGAACATTCAAAACACTTCAGATAAAATAAAAGAAATTTTCATGAGTCAAATTAAGTAAGAATCTTTTTCAGTCCTTTTTCCTCAACAAAATAGATCCTAATAGAAAAATTACATGATAATTTGTTTTTGATTAAAATGAATTAAATCAAACATTTATTGAACATGTAGGGCTATATTGTTATTGAGGAAAATTATACTGTGATAATTATCATTGTTTTATTGCCCAGCCCTAGGTTAGGGTTGGTTGTCCACCAATCATGTTAAAATTTGACTTCCTTTTACAATCCATATTTAACAAGGATCCCTTAAATTTCCCTCCCAGGTGAAGAAGTGTTTAGTGGTGACACAGGCTCTAAATTATGTCAACATCTTTGACATTTCCGTGCAGCGATTTCTTTTAACATTTCAGCTGAAGTATAATGTAATACTGACTTCATGGCAGTAAGCACATACCGATAATATCGGATCTCTCGACCAAGTTTAACTTTTTATTTTTTTTAAATTTTACTTTTACTACTATACTGTGCCAAAGTTAATCTTTCTCCATATCCAAGGTCACCAGAAAAACAATAATGTGGTGCTCAGCCCAGCGTGCTCCATTTCAGCTATTCAGGTTAGTAGTTCAGTCTTAAGAGTATGCAGTAAAACCCCATTTTGAGTAAAATTCTTACATTTGACCCATTCTCCAGACCCAATCATAATATCACACATACTGAGCTTAAAACAACACCATGACTTCATCACATTATTGCACCAGAAGGTGGTTAACCTAACCAAAAGGCGTTCTCTTGTAAAGACCATACAAGATTTCAAGAGCTTCATATAACAAAGACGGACTAAAAGACGTTCAAAGGGGGAAAAAAACATTGGTCAAATCCACCTCCTTGTGTGTGCAAAGCACACCGGTGAGACCACTCAACCTGGAGGATAGATTAGAGATGCTGACTAGGTTGAAGCTGCTTAAGGCCGGACAGCTGCTTCTGCTCTGCATCACCTGAATACGGCTTCAACAAAAAAACCACTGCTTGCTATGAGTCTTGGATATGAGAAAGGAGGAAATGTACACTAAAAGACACTACCTAAATACTGGCACTGCACTCAACTTTTCCCCTGTGAACAGCTGAGTTGTGCCATGAAGTGCTATACAAATAAGTACTTGTCTTTTACAATCTGGCAGGGTCCATCCTAGCCTAGCAAACCACCTCTCTTGCATGCAACTTACCAGTAGACATAGTAGGCCATTGCCATGACCACCAACGCCCCACATATCCCAGTGAAGATCATCACAGCACTCTGGTTCAGCATTTTGGCTCCTGGTATCTCACCAAATTAAAGCCAAAATAAAAACATCAACAAAAGGAGGACAGTCACAGGCCACCCTGCTTCACAGCCATGATAATCCCAGAGAAGGAAGGAGGGAGATTATGATGACAGCAAGAACACAGCCAGGCCCCGGATCCTGTTGGAGGAACTGCCTAATCAGCACAAGAGTTTACTGAGGACCAAAGAAATTGCCTATCGTCAGAAAAAATACCAAAAAGAATGGATCTCCATTGAGAGCAACACAAAAAAAAGGGACTAAAAACACCACTGTGGATTCTTACTGGAGTCCACTGATGAATGCTAGGAAGACTGAAAGATGGCTCACTTCTGTAAGCGTGTTTTAGATGCATTCCCATCCTCTAATCCAGTGGATCAGATTAGTGGTAATTAGCAGGCTATGGGCACCCTGGATATGTCACATTTCATTAACTTTACCAAAGCAGAAGGCTGGGCTCTCTGACAAGGATGGAGTTAACAAAATGGCACCTGTTATGCTAAAGGAACCAATCACAATTTAGAATTCCCTGCCTTATCTGGCCATTGGTCACCTGTTAGTAACACCTAACTTTAGGCAGAATAGATACAATTAGGGATGAGTTAACCCAAAGCCTGGAAATAGTCTTCTTGACAGTACATATGGTACTGAAAATTATTAACAGATGTGCATTGCTCAGCCACAGATATGGCATCTAACGGTACTAGTGGGCAAGTAAACAACAGCATTTGGGTTCTCACACAGAGCTAATGTCAAATGTGGTTCAGACAAGCTGGAAGAGAGATGCCGAAATACATTCAAGCGTTTACTAAAGCAAAAAGGTCAACGGTTATAGTACAGTCCTGAGGCCTTGCCACTGGACATTACAGCCAAATACAAATATAGATAAAAATACACCATGATAGCTGCACAATAAAGGTCATTCATGTTCAAAGCATAGCACACTCTCAGTCCAGCGACTTCAGTTGAACAGTTTTTTTTAAAGGGGTGGTATTATGCTTTTTGGCTTTCCTCTCTCCTTTATTGAGTTATACATTTTTGTGCATGTAATAGGTTTGCAGTGAAGTGAAAAAGCCCAAAGTCCAGCCCAAAGGGAGTTCCCATCTCCCACAGAAAACTCTGCTCTGAACTGCCTGAAAACAGCTTGTTTGTAGTCCAGCTGTTTCCCTTTGTGTCGTCACAGGGATGAAAGCTAAATGCGTCTTATATAATGCTCACCAACCAGCTAGTCTGACACGCCCTCAAAAACACCAGAGGAAAAACACTGAGCTGCAGCACACACCACTTCTCTCCCTTCCAAACACCAGCTACCCTCCAGGCAGTCAATGGACATAAAGTTGTTAAAACTCAGTTCAATTCAATTTTATTTATATAGCGCCAAATCACAACGGTTACCTCAGAACGCTTTTCATAAAAGAGCAGGTCTAGACCCTAATCAGTGATGATACTTAGAGAAGCCCAACAGTTCCCACCAAGAGCAAGCAAAACTTCCTTTAAGAGGCAGAAACCTCGAGCAGAACTATGGCTCAGGGTGGGCGGCCATCTGCCTCGACCGGTTGGGGGTAAGAGAGAGAAAGAGAGGGAGAGAGAAAGAGGCCAAGAGAGGAACAGAGAGAAAGAGAGAGAGGGGAGGAAGGCAGCCTTGCCAATATACATACTACATTGTGATGTAGAGACAGAGCTCAGTTATAAGTTTATGGATATAAGATACTTTTATTACAGATTATTAACTCACCACTCTGAAACTCTTAGGCTACGTTCAGACTGCAGGCCTTAATGCTCAATTCCGATTTTTTCCCCAGATCTGATTTTTTTGTTTGACAGTT